>VOMN01139153.1:0-43649 GCA_014899125.1 Orchestia grillus | reverse complement strand
TACACGCCTGCTCCCATCATACACGCCTGCTCCCATCATACACGCCTGTTCCCATCATACACGCCTGCTCCCATCATACACGCCTGCTCCCATCACACACGCCTGCTCCCATCATGGCACTCAAATAATGAGTGCCGTGAGCTACGTCTTTACATGAGCTGCACTTCGTGAAGTTTGTGTGCACTTTCATGTTGTGCAATTGTTAACAACCAATATTTAGTGGCCAGTGAGAGATAGGAAATTTTCACACCCATTCCCGGTAAGTAAAAGTTAAAAGCGTCGAGTAATTAGTTAATCCATGAGATTTAGCAATGGCTAGCCAGCCAGTGAGATGGGGGTCGAGAGAAACTTGGTTTGTAGTCTTGAATTTTGTTCCTTTTTACCCTTTACGTCGTGATTCGGCAAACAAAAAGGCAGACCTAAANGGATACTGACAAAGATACTAGAACACGCATGACAATTTTAAGAGGACATCAGTCAGCTGTACGAGGTTAAGTTATATGGGTGCTGTGCATTTCTGGGCAACCCATTATAACACAGCAGCATTCGCCCACAGATCAGGCTGTCATAGTGGTGTGCTATTTAGCCCAGAGTAATGAAAATACCTCAACAGAATATTTTCTCACTTAGAAGATTGTAATTCGACTTCCATGACTAATTTATCACAAATTGCACATGAAATACTCTTCATAATACCAGTTATGGTATGCCAGGTTGTGCTGACGCTGTGCATGCCTGCTCAATATCCCTATAATGGCAGTCAACACTTTAGGGGTGGTGTCATCACTAAGGCATGGGATATTTTACGCACCACTTCCTTCTGGCAGGTTAGGTTACGCAGGTATTATACACATCTTTGCAAACATTCCTACAACATAGGGACAGCAAAAATGGGAAGTGGTGTCATCACTAAAGAATGGGATACTTTACACACCACTTCCTTGTGACAAGTTAGATTATACAAATAGTATATACATCTTTGGAAACATTCCTGTATCATGAGGACAGCAAAAGGGGAGAGGTGGGCTCATTAAAGCATGAAATATTTTACGTACCGCAATAGAATCGAGAATTAAAATACACAGTAATGAACTGTTAATACAGTATTTTATATCTTACCTCATTTAACAGTCTACCAACCTAGAAAACTCACCTTTTTAATTTATCTTAAGCACTTCACTGGTCCACTGTTTTGTTTAGAGTAATTTTGAAACTCTGCGTTCGCACGCTCTGAGTGTTGCCACTCGGAAAGCTTGTGGTGCGCTTAGGATTGTGAATGGCAGAGGTGTGCGGCGCTAGGATAAATTTATACTATAATTCATGGTACATGGGTGACTACGACAAGATTCGTGTTATTATTTCGTAACTCTTGTAACTCAGACACGTCATTTCCACATCTGTTTTGCGCTGATATTTTTTATATTTATTTGATGGTGAAGTTACGCATTGTTATGTAGAAAGGGAAATCAAGAAGTGATCAGCGGCTGATCTTGAGTAGCCGCTGATCACTTCTAGATTTCACTCAACTTTCAATCAATCCTACGTCGATTTTAAGTCTGTCACTTGTACCTCGATCGATCATTGATCGATCAACGATTGGTAAGTTATTCTCTCTTTGAAATTCTGGAACTTGTTCTCAATTTGAACCTCCGAACTCTGTTACGCGAAGCAAAATATTTTGTAAACCGTGAAGGAAACACCTTATTCTTCAAACTACACATGCTATTGATAAAAAATTTAACGGACTTGTTTCATTCCCGATACACATTTTCTACACAAAACTGATACCGCTATTGTGAGACCAATTGATCATCAAAAATTCTATGAATTGTGCTTTTCTCTTCGCTAATCTATTCTTATAGAAAAACTCACGGCTTTATCAGTATGACCATTGGTACATGTGTGAGCGCTCTCTCCATCTCATAACGCATGTAATTATCATTATTAAAACAAGTTTCCTAACTTCTTCCAACACATTTCAGCAATAATTAACTCAATTCCGATTAGCGCAGCTCTGTTCGGTTTGCCTTAAAATTTAAGCGACAAACTTTTTGATGCCTCAACGCTAGATTGCTGAATTAAAATCGGTTATTTACTTGGGGAAGGACACGACAGCAAATTATGATAGATAGAGAACCACTTATTTCGTCTGGGACAATCAATTAACGGTTCAACTTGAGAAGGATGTGTCGGCACACATTATTCACCTTCTTCAAATTGAAAATTATTTATACACGAATCATAAATCTGCGAAAACATTAGAATTATGGCCTTAATTTCTCAGAAAGTGATGAGATAAATACAGCACTTGTGAGACCCAGAAGAGGGCTAGCAAAAACGCGACTGTCAACATCAGTCTCTCGAAGAACTTCTCGAAAAACGCTGGAATGCAAAGTTATTTGACCTTTTAACGCTTAATTTTCCGCAAATTAGACTACTAATTGCTGCTTTAGAGAAGCTGTTGTTGCAGAGCTGGAATTAGAAATGAATGACTAGAAGCCATACGCGATGTGTTCGTTGGACTTCGCGTTAAAATGACCCAAGAATGCAAAATCAGAACTAGAGTATAGTATCATTTTCTGAGTTTCAAGCATTTCTTCGTTCTATTAAACCTTAAAATTATTGAAGGGAATATTTTAAATTAAACTATATGAAATCTAATTTAATAATATGTATGATACATACTAGACATGCTAATGTCCCAGCATTACCTGTCAGGGACGAGCGGAGTAGAGAATTTTGGCAGGGCCTAATGGTGGAGGTTTACAACCGTCATGGTGAGGAGGATACATACGTTCCGATGACAATCTCAGTGATTTAGAAACAAGGCTCTAAAAAAAAGAGTACGTCAAATAAGGCAAATTTTTAAACAGTTCCATATTATAGGTATCACGTTTAAATGGATACCGAAATCATTTCTCCCTTGGTACGCCGCTTATACCACTTTCATCTACTCCAACGTGCGTCAGATTTTGGGAGGCGAAGTAGACAGTGTTCGTCCTCGATCAGAAGATCTCTGCTCTGATACTTAATAAATTAATAAATGGTATTGCTTTCCTGAAAGACTAAGGGTTTCAGTGCATATATTTTTGAAAATTATATTCGAGTTATTACTTTTTGAATGTTTGAATGTCTTCTTCTTTCGACTGTTGTGCTGTTTACTAAAACGAATTTTATTATCTTACTCCGGGTAAAAAATTCACAGGAAGGCCTTAAAATGTCGCTTGATACTAAAGTTGTTCCTTGACCGTATCAAATTTGTTATCGGTGTACTCTGCTGCAAAGTTCCTCTCAGTAAATTTAGTGTATTTATATTTATCTCAGCAGGCCCGTCAGTCCTGCTGCCTTTACCAAGTTTTCGTGCTGCCAGCTCTTAAATTCTCGCAGCTAAATATCATCAGTGTTCCGAAATGAAGATGGTAAATTTTCTCACCAGCGCGGTTTTTGGTTCCATCTTGTACTGGCTGTCAGGAGACGTGTTCGAAATCTCTCCCGTCGTCAGCAAAGGTCTTCAGCTTACTTTGAGCGAACGCTTCTAGAGGTGTTTTTGCTAGATAAAGACAGCGAACCTCTTGCCCGTTGCACTGGTTTCATGTTGCTCCAAGAACACAACAAATGTTATCTTCCAAAAACGAGTCTGATAGTTTGCTTTTGAACCGTGCCAGAACGTACGATTGCAAAGTAGATGTGTGTTTTATTTCCTAAGTACAGTTGTGCATGAATTACCCTTTTCACGCCTGAATTATCCCCCTTTGAATGACTGCACATTTTGCTTTGATAAGACTTGCCATCTCAGTACTTAGGCCCTACTGATATCAGAGAGCAAACAGAGCACTCCGCTGCAACCGCCTGCCTTCTCTTGGCGACGACTGTTCAGAATGTATCTTGTAAAACAATTCTAAATAATATCTGTAAAAGTAATGTAGGCGATATTATACGTACATCTGTGCTGAAAGGGTTAATTGACACTAGACCTTGTGTTCCAAAAATATTCACTCGCTTCATCGGAATAATACTGATCACTCGATAAGATTTCCAAGCTTAACAATACTGAGCTGCACTCTTTTGTCTGGCGCAATGCTCGTATATACTTTGTCGCATATTATATTTTCGTGCTAACACACAGCTGTGCAATCGATTGAAATAATGAGAGTTTCCTTCATTTGAAATGTTTTAATGGCGTCTTATTTCATTCAGTTCATATCATCTCCCAGAATCTCGATGCATCAAATGATCAAGCATCAGGAAGATATTTTAAGTTACCGATCCTCATGAAATACTCGCGCAAGTCATCCCACACAAATATGCATGTGTTATTTCATCAGATTTACATCTAAAAAATTTACAAATTATGTGCTATAACATCAGATTCGAGGACGCTGATGTTATATTTTGGTCAGCTGATGCAAAAGTTTTACCTGTACTGAAATACATATGTCCAGTGATTACCAAGACAGGGAAACTAATATTTTGTGTATAGACTGACCGTGTAGCATATTGTAACAAGAATGATAAAACTATGGAAACCTGCGTTGTTTATAAGATGTTAAAATAGGACCAAATCGTCATACCGTTTTCCGTAGAGTTTTTATAAAAATTTCTGCGGCGTAGGAAGTAAAATACTCGTCGATCGTTTGTTATTTGATATTTATTTAAATTCCATAAAATTTAACATTATATTCGACAGTAAGTTGTTTCGTTACCTATTATACAGTATTATTTTAAGGATAAATTACTTTTTAGATGAAAAGCGATTTACAGCGATATCCCTGGAAATTATAGGATATGATAAAAAACTTATTTCGATGACCAAGCTTACATATACTGATAAGAGAAATCCATTCTCACCACATAGACTACATACACCATAATACGGTAGAATCACATTACTCCTGATTCACCACTCCAGAGACAACGTCGGTGACTAAGGTAAAGGCGCACGGGACAGTTACACAGTCGAGCTCCCTGAACACGGCCTACATGTCTAAGCTGTCCGGCAGTAACGTATTCAAGATGAAATGTTCTTCTGTCCACAAAAGAAGGTAGTATTTACTTGGCTAAGTTTTAGGTATGCGTTATATTTACATAGCATGGGGCTAAAAATATCTTTTCCGGTATCAAAATATGAAAATGCGTTTGAAAAAGTTAGGAAAAAAGTATAATAAAGCTGCATTTTCAAATATATTCTATCACGAGCTCTATTTTCCCATTGGAGATTGAATTAAATCAAAGTAATTGATGTAAAGAAGGATGAAGAATATTATTATTAATAACAAACAGTTTTACGTATTAGTTAGCCCAGGATCCAACGAAGAGAATACTTAAAACGATATGAAAAATTTACCATACTTTGTGATCAAAGCATTTTGAGTTTCATTAATTATGTTTGTGCTTCGTAAATTTTGCACCTATGATGCTCTACTGTGCCACTATTGTGGAACGACTTAAGATGGGAAATCACAGTTGTACTATAAAAAGTGAACAATTAAAGATATTTTATTACAGTTGTACTATAAAAGGTGAACAATTAAACGTGTTTCGTTAGAGTTGTACTATTACTATAAAAGGTAAACAATTAAACGGGTTTCGTTACAGTTGTACTATAAAAGGTAAACAATTAAAGGTTCGCGTTAAAGTTGTACACATATTAGGTAAACAATTAAAATTTCACAGTTACAATTGTGCTACAAAATATAAACAATTAAAGGTTGGCCGTTACAGTTGTACTATAAAAGGTAAACAATTCAAATTTTACCCTTACAGTCGTACTATAAACGGTGAACAATTAAAAGTTTGCCGTTACAGTTGTGCTGTAAAATGCAAGCAATCAAAGCTTCACCGTTACAGTTGTACAGTACCACAAGAGGTATACAATTACAAGTGGGTATTAAAAGTTCAAAATTGAAGGAATGCGATTCAGGATCTGCTAATAAATAGTAAATCATAGAGGTTTCCAGAAATAAAATCGTTTACACAAATTTATTTAGTCAAATGACTGTTAACATCATCTAAAATAAAATGAATTCCTGTGGATGTTCCTTTCATATAAGTTGCAATCCCTCCAGCACATAAACTCTGGGC
Source organism: Orchestia grillus (assembly GCA_014899125.1). Taxonomy (NCBI): domain Eukaryota; kingdom Metazoa; phylum Arthropoda; class Malacostraca; order Amphipoda; family Talitridae; genus Orchestia; species Orchestia grillus. Next base: position 37,568 of record VOMN01139153.1, on the reverse strand, counting down.
CCAAGGTGTGGTACCAAACTCTGGGCCCAAGGTGTGGTACCAAACTCTTGGCCCAAGGTGTGGTACCAAACTCTGGGCCCAAGGTGTGGTACCAAACTCTGGGCCAAAGGTGTGGTACCAAATCACAAGTGGGAAAATTGAGAGACTCACTTTAAGTTTGAGAGGACCGTAATGAGATCTTCGTCTTAACTTGGCGACCTCAACGCGCCTCACTGAAAGCCCAACGAAGAGTGGTGGCATTGTTCACTCCAGAGAGGCTTTGTTTCATCTGCACGACTCTTTTAAAAATATTTCATCATTTCATTTCCCCCAGAGTGGCCTTGTTTCATCTGCACGACTCTTTTAAAAATATTTTATCATTTCATTTCCCCCAGAGTGGCCTTGTTTCATCTGCACGATTCTTTTAAAAATATTTCATCGTTTCATTTCCCCAGAGAGGCCTTGTTTCATCTGCACGACTCTCTTAAAAATGTAATATTTTTCCTCAGGGTTTCCTTATTTTTTCTCTACAACCCTTTAAAAATCTAAATTTATGATTTTTTTCTAAAGCGGCTCTGCTTTTCCTACACGACTTTCTTAACAACATAAATTTATTATTCTATTTTCCTCGAAGATATATTTTTTCCGAAAATATTTTATGCTTCTTCATCTGCCACTTGACAGGTATAGCAACGTGGCGAAGTCGATTTTATGTAAAACCACTACCTGGATTCAGGGAAGGAAGTAATTGGTAATTTACCCGAATGTAACACTTGAGCTCCTAGTCTTAGATGTGTAATTTTGTTCTTTTCTGTGATTAAGTGATACCTGTTTTAAACAATACGTACACTTTTTGAATAATGTGCAAGTAACACTTGAAGCTTGAGCAATATTTTTCCTTAGCAGAAGAGTAGCACCTTTGTTTAAATAAAAATCTTTATCAATAGTTCATCCTCGTACACTCGCATTTTCGTACAAACAAAAAGTTTCGTTGGACCCTATCTGGGTTTTCCAAGACTAGTGACATGACATAAACGAATAATGCTCCGAGGAATAGAACTACATCTATAAACTTTGGGAAATTTATGTCCGAGTTAATGTCAGTGATCGCGGAAAGTAACTCCACCAGAATAGGCCTTAATTCGACTCGAATTCAACAAAACGTAACGCAAGAACTTGTGGCTTCTGGGGCCGGCTTTTTGTTTTCATTTTTGCTCGGCTAACGAACTCCGTTGGGTTGAGCTCTAGCTAATGCTCGTCGGGAAGCTGTTCTTGAGAACTTATGACTATTCTTTGGCCCCAAACCTCATATAGAGCACAGCCATCCTTCTCAACCTCTTCAGACATGTTTTTTTATTCTTAGCCACGATTACTCTTGACACGAGCGTGTGGGTATCGACTGTTCCCTGGTAGAAGCGTCCAATTATTGAAGCATCTGCGTCAGAGTTAAAGAGCTCAAATTCAAGCTTCCGTAATGACTTAATCTCACAAGTGATTTCGATGTTATAATTTTAAGTCAGACATTTTTGTGGTATATCGTAAAAGAAAACCACTTTAAAAGGGACTAAATACCATAATCAGTCTCTGACAATCTCACTTTTAACTTCACCTTATGCTACGTCCAGGGATAATTTGCTGGCATCAAAAAGGCCGATGAAGATGTACTCTTCAACAGCGACTGTTACGGTAAGATTCATGCAGGTGAGTCGCATTTCGCTTAAATTATCCTTACAAAAACTTTTACTAGAAATAGAGTAGGAAATTAAAACCTTTCCAATGGAGTAACCGTCTATGTAGATCACGGAAATTTCGACCTCAATTCACCAGTAATGTCCAGTAACTCGACTAAATGAGCGTTTGCAAGTACGAGAAAGCGTCTATACAGCCTACAAAATAAAACGGAGGTCCAATGTCACAACAAAGATCTGCTAAAAAAAGCAACGTTCCGGATTATAGCAAGTTCATCTTCAGTGCTATGTAAAACAGTACCAATATTGAGAACAACAATGAGTAATTACTACTTTGAGAAATGAGACGCTAAAATTCGTAAGTAAAAGAAAGTTAAAAATACTGTCGACAAACCCTGACATACAATACAGAATTTTCCCGCCGAACCGCACTCGTTGATAAACGGACGCTCTGTGACAATGGGTATGGGTTCTTAAATGCGGAGGTTGAAAGCACTCTGGGCGGAATCAATAATATCATAATTTGTGCTTTTAAAAACACTTCTATATAGTATCGGTCTATTCCGTGCAGATATCATGTTACAATGCGCAAACAATATCAGAACTACATTCCCACATTTATCAAAAAGGCCATATTTGAAATGCTGTGGCATAATGTTATTTACAAAATCTCCAAACATCATGTCAATCTCATGACATGATGTTATTTACACAATCTCAAAAGACAAAATATCATATATGATATCATATATATCATATCATATACAAAATATCATATATCATAGACAAAATATCATATGTATGTGACACCACGTGCACATACATATGATATTTTGTCTAAGGTTGTTAAAGGAGGGGAAAAATTATGTAAAATTCTCAAAATGCCTTCTTCTTGACGGTAACTCTGACATGAGATGATGTTATTCACACTATCACTGATTCAGAGCGTTCTTCCTGACAGCCTTGCTGTTACTTTGGAAATACGTACCCGGGAATTTTCTCCTATCTAAATCCTCACGAGCGTGACAGAGAGACGAGTCAACCAACCAAGCAACACCTATGTATTAGTATATATATACATACATCTAGTGGAATATTAATTCCTGTTCTCTAATCAAGTAGAATAATCTCTAACACTCACTTTTACTCGAAAAAAGTAAGTACGTAATACTGGCAACAGCAGGAGTGCCAAACCAATAAAATAAGTAATCCTAAACTGTAATTTAAAAGATATCTGTTACTGCAATGTTTGCTGGTAAGTGTGAGAGTGGACACCAGAACAAGGGGGGATCCTGAGCCCTCCGTGGGGGGCACAAGACTACAGTGAAGCCCAGCTGAGCTTCTGCTCCTGACGAGACCTCGGCAGCTGTGGCCGGAGCAGCGGTCATCCAATGACGTTAGTAACGCTCTCGATGATAAGTGTAAATTAATGGCATAAATGGTCATTATCAACGCTCTCAATTACAATTATAATCCAACCAGCTCGTCCCGTGGTTATACTACGGCTTTTTCTGTCCTCAAAGACAAAAGAGCTTGTAAGTCGTTGGTGCTCCTTCATTGTCTTGATTTCTGCCGTTCGCAAGATATACGTTTCTTTCATCTTCACCTGTCTTACTTCATCGTTCTCAATCTTCCATGAGCACATTTTTTCTTCATGTGATGGCATATTTCTTCTTCTCTGTTACTTTCTTTCTCTGATTCGGCTTAGAATATTAAGTCTTTCTTCAGCCCTTAAACGCTTCTGTCTACGTCCTTGTCGATTTGTTGCTCTTCTTTGCGCTTCTGCTGTCAATTTCATAGAATTAAAAAAATTTTAAAAGCGGTTCTTAGATGAGAAATATGGCTACTGATGAAGTATGCAGTCGCACCCAGGATACAGATATAGACTCTATATTTTCTGTCCCACAATTACTTACCTATTTAATTACTGACAGGCTTAATACAAGGGAGAAAGAAAGAACGACCGTAGGGACGGCCGAAGGAATGTGCAAGCGTATTCATTTTTGGGAGACATTAGTAACGCTCCCATTGTTAATTATTGGTTAAAATACTCTCAGGGATAATTAATAACGCCTTCAGTGATAATTATACTCCAGTGACGCTAGCAGCGCGCTCAATATAATTATGACTCGCAAAATCACCTTTATCATTATTGGCAGTACAGGTTACTTAAAGACAAAGCCCAACTCCGAAGTACCTTGGCTTGATAAATGGTAGAACTGCAAAAATATTGGGAATAACTTTTCATCTGAGATGGACGCGTAAACGTTCAAATTCACAGTTCTACACGCTTTGTCTCTGATGACATCAGGGCACTTACGCCCCTACGCGTCGTACAATTGCACGATTTTCCATCTCAACCTGTTGCACCCGTGATGTTTGCCGCCCGAGTCGAATAATTCTCATGCGTGCTTACCGCGCGTAGATTGGCAAAATTCGCTTATGAAAACTTTGTGTGATTGAAAACCATTACGTAAAAGTGGTAGTCCACTTTTCTATTGGAAAAACAAGTATATTACTTAATGAATTTTGTAACAGTTCAGTTTTATACATGGGACGAACAGCAATCGAAATTGTAAGAATAGTTTATAGAAGGTAGTGCAAAAATAGTAAGTTTTGTTCGAAGTTCAAGAATATTTCCTGTGGAGTGAAACAATAGGATCACTCATACGTGAAAAAATTCTAGTACGCGGTATATCCATAACCAATTTTTGGGATGTGAGCAATGTCGTCTGCATTCATTGTTTCTTCTCAGGTACGTGCAGCTAGACGATATTTTCTGTTTAACTTATCGAAATCAACGATAAAATCGCTATTCCAGTCATGCTTCTTAGAACATATACGTTCAAAGTTACCATTAATCTTTCTTATATTGGTTTACAATCATATAATGTTAATGAAGACATGTGTAGTCATGTTTAATTTCAATGTATTACTAAGCTCAAATTTCTAAAACATCCATATAGAGTGAGGCCAATATCTTACTTCGTTCATTTTTTTCACGTATTAGCATGTATTGATTGATGAATGTAAATACAAGGATATCACCAGTACGTAGGGTGTTCACAAAAAATTGTAAATCGACTCCAAATATTAGTAATTTTATGTTGCTATGATATTTTATTCCACGGCTTCTATCTGTGTATCAAAAGACGACACGATGAAGACATGTAAAAATTTCAGTTATTGATTTTTCTTTCTTTTGGGCATTGAAGCAGTACATTTGTCATTTTCAGAAGAGTGTAAAAGAAACGACAAGTTGTACATACGTAATTGTATGACTATTTATGAGATCGGAATGGTTGGACAGTTGCACAAGATGTGAATGAAGGATCACCGCCTAAACCAAAATGTTTCATGGCACAAAAGTGTCACAACTGCTCAGTGTTGGCTCTCGTTAATGAATTAAAATTCTTTTCAATGACTCAGATGAATATCATTAAACTTGGTTAAAAATTTTGAAACAATTTTGACGTACACGGGATGGTTGCAGGTCCTTTTTTTAATTAGGCTAAAACTCCCCCGAAAAAAATACATGCCTAAGCCTATTTGTTCTATGCATGGGAGTTCATGGTTAATCACCGGTACTGAAGGTATACAAATTTTTTACATTTAGATTCGATGACACCTCGTACATCCGCTAGAAGTACTTTTCGATACTAGCTGGCCGCACATTTTTGGTGGGTTAAATTAACTGATCTGTATTGTACATGCCAGAGTACCCTACGCTTGAGAATTCGATATGTTTACCCCCCATTGTTAATCTTTAACCCTAGGTTTGCTCCTGGCTTCGAAGATGAATGGGAACCAGTAATTATAAACTATTGTATGGGGCGTGCTTAAGTCTCTACTGTTACCGCGACAAGGTCGTTACGGAGCTGATGGATTTGGAGATGTCATCTCATGGTTGTCCTGACTGGAGTGCCTGCGTCGAGGACGGAGCTCTGCCTTGGGAAACTGGACCGCCATTCTTCAGGAGCCCAAATGGAGCATGTGATGGCTAGGTCTCTGTTTATCTCGAACATTATTGCAAAATCGGCGAGAAGAAAGAATCATTGTGGCCTCAGAGGTCTGCGCCTTGTAATGGCGTAGCTGCCGTTCTGGTTTATGGATCATTAATATGCAATATGAACTCTACAGACATTCTGTGGAGTAATCTATACAGACGATCTCTGCTCTGCGAGCTGCAGCTTTCCCTCTTGTTCAATCACTTGTTGAGCAGCCGATGTCTAGGGGCTGAGCAAAACGTAGTTCTTGACTTTTAAATTAGCATTAACGCGCTTTTTTCTTCTGTAGCGCTAAACACAGCCACCGGTTTTATGACATCCAATGTCATGGGTTGTTTTTAATCATTTTTGGTCAGAATTAAGGTTTATTTGATCGTTATTGTTGCAATACTTTCAATTACATACTTTCCGTCGAAAAGTTAATTGATTGTTTAAATAAATTACCCTAATGTTAGACATAAAAAAAACATTTTATCACAAATAAGTATAAACTAAAGAGTGCGAGTCAATTTAAAAGCATGCGGAATTGTAAATAGGCAACGTCAGAAAATATTGGGAAGTGGAGATCATTTCAATTATATAAATTCGTAATTTTTTATGGGATATTTTTTCATGAAATATGCATAATTTTATAATTCGTTGAAATTTGTGTCCTAGGGAAAGTCCTCAGGCCAACGATAATAACTTAAATGATTCGAAGAAGCATTTCTGAATCTTTTGACTATTCCCGATCTGACTCCATAAGAGAGACTATATTACGTACAAGTTACCGTTTACGTTCGATAGTACATATGTACTTGACCTTCCCCTCCATGTTTCAATTTCTTCCCGGCACAGTCAGTGACGAACTATAAATCTTCTCTTTCACAGTAGTCCTGTCACATTAACTTTACTCTAACGATACACCTGTGAACATACATTCCAATTTATATAAAAAATTCATTGGCAATTACTTAAACTTCTATCGACTGCCAGACAGAGCACACTTGCAGGCAACAAACGATCTGAATTTCTTTTTGAGATCGTATGCAACCGCCAAGCAACACGAGATTACACGCTCTAGCTAACTAGATTCGGGAGTTCCTTTAAATTAGCACTTGAATTGAAGCCTCCCGCCGACACCCACTTTAGCAAACCATCATCCATCACCATCGTCATCAACTGTCCGACCTCCTCTTTCCCCCTACACAATGGTTCCCCTCCTTCCTGCCTCCTCCTCCTCCCCGGCCTGCCCTGTCTAGCCAGTAGCGTTGTCAAGGAAATTCTTACCTCCAAATTAATCAAAATACAGAGCGGAAATGACGATTCAGAATGAGGACTGCTGCCCATCTTAACCGGTATTGAAGCATTCGGGAAAATTTATGCACCGTTTGCTCTCGGTTCAAAAATTTGTATACAAACAATAGTGAAGACACATCCCTTACTCCAACCAAGTGGGGTCTTCAGTATCGTCTCGAGGGAACGGGTTTTTAATGAATTACAATCTTGGAGCCTCTCTCGCCAGCCTAGATTCATTGTGCAAGTAATTAATCCAAGAGAATTATCTCGACGCGGATTTTCTAATTACTACTTCTTCTTGGATTCCAAATTAGAGAATTCTGAATTATTACTCAATGTTGTACACCTTTGATAAGCATCGGGGGGAGCTTGTTTTGTTCTTTGCCGCTACTCCACTTGAATAAAAGAGTCTGAATGCAGTAGAGAATATTAGTGTATTTTTAATGGAATTGGATAAGGGACTGGTAAAAGACTTTATAATCTGAAGATTGTTGTGCTGCAAGACTTAATTCTCCTTCATCTGGATTAAATTGTACTGCTTCACTACATTCACTGCCTCTTGGGATTAGGGATAACATAGCTGATTAATTTTTTTTTGAAGAGTAACACATTAGTCATAAAACAGAAAGAATTTTAAAAATATGCATGCATTTTACAGCGTTTATCCTTGTTATTCTGATGTAAATTTATATGAGTAAGAAATCATAATTAATTAGTGTTCCAGGATATACCAGTTTATTTCACCCAGAATATTTCAAGTTTTTACCTATATAAAAACTTTAACTCATACTCATCTCCAGCGTGCATTTCAAAACGAACAAAGCATCTCATTCTTTCGTATGATTAAAACTATCTTTTAGCTACTAACACTCCCCCCCTCCTCCCCCCCCATCATAAAAATGATGACTGTTCTCAAGAAAGCACAATTTCATAAACACAGCTCGTATGGGTCCGATTTCTTAACCTATGAAACCTTTCGTATCCTCCGCAGTTGGCGGCGAAGCACTGTTCCATGGGCTACGTAAAGTCAATGTCCCTTAAATATTGCACATATATCGAAAAAATATTTCGTTAGTTTCTTCATTTTCAAGCACAGAAAACACTTAACAACTCTGCATGTTTCCAAGTGGTGATGACAGAGATTTCTCATGCAAAACCTTCCCACACATCAGCATCAAGTTTTTTTCCAACAACCCTCTTTTGGCTCATCTTTGAAGCTAAATGTCTCCTTCGGCAATGGTAGATTTTTAATAATAACGTTCTCCCTAAAAGGGCTCTGAATAGATTTTTCTGCTGCAATTGCAGTGATTCTTTTCATGAAACTCGTAGAGTAACATACTCCTAATGGGATCTTTTGATGAGGCAAACGTAGATGCAAGTGTAAAAAAATCTTCAGCACGAAGATAATTTGAAAAGAAAAAAATATGCATAGATAAATCACAGAGACGTACTGCTCGAAATTACTATAAATGACATAAATTTAATAAATTCTCTCGGATATTTTTCCTTCAAAATAGAAAATTTCTTTTGGTATAGACGCATGCATAATTGTGGTAGTCAAATAGCATGCTTCCCAAAACACAGACGATATATTTCGGTTCATTTTTGCTTCAACTTGCTGCGAATGCTTCAGTTCAATTGAAATTTAATTGATCTTTTACTAAGTTCCAGAACACCACACGATTTAAACACAGTGAACTCATTGAAAATGTCTCGCGTTGGTTTCTCTTCAGATGTTTATACGTGGAATGGAAAACACGACTACTGCATTTTCTGCAAAAAATAGCCATTCGGATTGTCATATCATAGGAGGAAAATCCGTTAGCGATCATAAGAATTTAAAATCCCCCCCACGAAGCCATAAGTCCCAACAAACTGGTGGGCAATAATGGAACAAAACTGGAGAGAGTATCCCAAAATGAGAATCGCTGGCACCATGACTAATTTAACATCACATTTTCGCTCCCCTATAATGACCAATTTCAACCCTGTCTAAGAACGATCCTGATGTATGACATCGATTTGCACAAGCTAATTATAAAAATGAATCAAATATTAAAAAGAGTGAATTACCTAAAACTCACCTCTTTATGTGCTAATGGTATCCAAGTTTGATTGGTTCAAGCATTCCCTCCTACCTGAGACCCGGTCCACTGCTGGTGCTTACTTGAATGATTGCATGTATTTTCCTCTGGCTATCTACTTGGTACAGAATGAGCCTATTGATTCCATAACACCTTGAAAAAAAGTTAGCTTCTCTCATAAGATACCTTTGATTTGAACATTCCTATTTGGTTCAACATTCCTATTTACTATTTATGCTGGGTATCCGTAGCGGGAAAACATGTTGTCGGTCACCCTAAGTTTGTTTCTCAGCTGCAGATCTTGGCAATATTCCTATTAGTGAAAGCAAAATGAGTCGTGTGACACATCAAAAACTTTTCTAAAATGCTGCAATAATGCTTACAGGAGACGAAACGGTACTAATGATGAATGCCTCATAAACACAACGCCAGCACACACAAGACCATAGAAGCAATATCAGTGACGAATAAGAAGGTTGATCGGCAAGGTATAAAGGCAGGTTCTTATAGTGCTTACAGTACAAAAGATGCGTTAAAACAGTGCTGAGAGTTAACAAATGAGTTGCCCAATTTACACTTACCCCTTATGAAAGAAAACTCTGCTTACTTTAATATTTACAAAGTGTTCAGGAAAAAATTGCGTTTGTCGAAGAAACAAAAAATTACTTGGTAACGACGAAGATAAATGTGGAAAATAAATTTTACTGGCACAGATACTTCAATGATATAAACATGTCTTACTCGAAAGGTTTTGCTAGGATGAGTCTCAAATGCTGCCTTAATTCTATCGATCAGCTAGGTTTTTGTATTGCTGGTTTGACGATTGGTGTTTATCTCAACCGTGCCACACACGTAGTAGTCGACTCGATTTAGATCCGAGGAGTTAGGAGGTCAAACATATGAGCTGGTGGAGTCGTAAAAATTCTCCGACACCCATTTCAGACTTCTCCCTGAGGTGTGTCAGCGAGCTGAATCCTGCTGCCGTGCATACGGTATACCACAGACAGCCCTTATTATCCAGGGCTTCACTACAGTGTTCAGCAACTCCACGTACCCATCTGAATTAGGCTTGGGAGCCCCTCTGAAAAAATACGGAGGCATCCCTTACCCTCACCAGAGACACATCAGAAGACCATCACATCATGAGGAAATTTCTTTTGCAAGACACCAAGTGTGTTCTTTGGACTGTAAGCAAGCCATCCGTTACTCTGAGTGTTGTGTTTTTTATCCTGCCCGAAGTTTTTCTTTATTATTTTATGATGGCTGAAGTTTATCATGATACGCGTTATTCTCTTTCAATTTTAATGCTGTTTTCAGTCGTCCGTTCTCGTGGCCATCACGTGCATGAAAGAGCTAGAAATAACTTCCTACGTGACGCCCAGTATGTGTAAATATCTCACACCAATCTGAAAAATAAGGAATTGAATTTCAGTCCGATATTTGCCAAACGCCCTGCAACTCCTTTTATTTGAAATAATTTAACCTCCAGCTAAGGATTGAATTTCACAGAGAAGTTGAGGCAGGTAAATTTAAATTCACAGTTACACCGCACAAACAAAATACCCTCGATTTTTGTAAACCAAGAACCCTTATTGCACGAGTATATAGGTAGAAAGTGAATCGGTTAACACCTCAATAGCTAAGTTAAGAAGCACTTTGGTATCGAGAGGAATAAATGATTACAATAATTTTTTGGTGAAAATCAATTCAGTTCACGCTACACTGAGCTCCTGCAGGGACACTCTAGGTAGTGGTACGTAACCTATGACCTCAGGTAACATCGCTGAAGACAGCCGCTCTGTGTCGGCGGCGTAGTGTCGGAACCATCCATTTCTGAGTTTGCCTTCGGTCAACTCATTACAGAACTTTCTCACGTATTTTTAAAGGTTTAAATTGATAGTTGGAAGTTACAAAGAGAAAACCATGTATTGTTATGAATTGTTTTACAGTTAAAACACGTGCGCTCGTGCATAAATTGGGTGACATTTGCACATGAAATAAGCGCATCTTTCCTTAACTTGTACATTGCTCCTACTGGGATGAGTAGTGTGACCATTCGGCTACGAGGCGTCAAGCTGACAATTTAAACATTGAAATGGATTATGATAGTCCTTAGAACTGTACAATCAGCAGTACATGATTATTTTACTTCGAGTAGTTAGTATTGCCAACCTCAGAAAAGAATCAATATTTTATTTTTACGAATTTGTCAAAGCGAAGGTTTTTTTAAAAAATCTTACCCCAAAACAGATTATAAAAGGACTGAAATGGGCAAATGAAGAGCTATTCACGAAATGAATCCGACTGAGCACATTGCAAAAGTTCTACAAACTTTCAAAAGCGTTCAGAAAATAACTCGAAGGCAGTAACGTAGCTCAATGAGTTTGGGGTGTGAAAAACATACCAAACCTGCATTAACCCAAGCTTTTCTATTTTTTCTCACAGTAAATCTCCTAAGATTTTCAAAGGAGGCTTCCGAAAGCTGAGAGGAAGAAGATTTGGTGAAAATCCCAACGTCGAAAATTCTGGCGGATTTGTTGTACCATTAAAAGAGTAGCATTTCATTTTTTCGTCTCTGTAGAACAACGCGTCGTCAAATGTCAAGTTCCTTGAGGTTGCCTTAAGTCTAGCACGTTTGCGAATCTTCTCATCAGTGAAGAGTAGCTATTTAACTCATATCAGCATTTGAATCATCAAAATGATCGCACTGAAACTAAGCGGGGGGAGGGGGGGCAGTAATGGCTGCAGAGTAACTTGAACTTGAGAAAAAGATGGGGAAAAGTTCCAGGAGTTCAGGAGTAAAACTAAGATATCCGTTCAGGATATTCAAGAAGTCTCTTTTTTACAAAGGTCAGAAGAACATCTTAAATGAGAACCATGGATACTCGAGAAACACTCTACACTTTTCAACAAGTTAAAAACTGAGGACTAGATAACTGTTTCCATCACGTTGTGCCTCCAAGTCCACCCCTCATCTCTTCAACGGCACCGTACACTCCAGACCTGGGCCGTCGTATAAGTTCCTCTCGTCCGTCTTTCAGAGCGTGAATTCAGCAGCACCTTCAACAGACAATGGAGCCACTGGTGTCACACGTTATCATGGTATTGCAGAGCGCTACATATGCTCATGTCTGCAACGAGTCTTCGACGAGGTGTCTGTACTGAGGAATCATACAGTTAGGAATAATGATTGAATTCGTGTGCATTTTTTAATTTTAAAACTTCAGTAATTATTTTTGTCATGCAAATGTGAACAAAAGTACTACAAAAGCTGAACATTGAATACTATTGGTACGAACATGGATAGGACACGATGTTTACAGGATACCTTTATTGCAAATGTCATCAGTGGGAGGTAGAAGCAACAAAAATCATAAGACCATATTACCCTTCACAATTTTTGAACCAGTGGGCGCTACAGAATGTGGAGTCACACTCAGACTTATTCAATAAGAAATCCGGTGTTAGGACTAAAAAAAATCCTGCCACTTGCTGCTCGCTGCCTTAATTTTGTTCAAAAATGAAGCCTCGTGTAATGAAGGCAAACCGTGCATGACGGACAAAATTTTAAATGAAGCTTGCAGATTAAGTCATCCGAAAAAACAGGACGCACCACTTGTATAATTGCATTACTAAAACATTGAGAAATTATTTTCCTATGTAACCATCAAAGTTAGCGAGTAACACATCCATTACTGTGTGATAAATGCAGAAACTGAACGTAAATAAAAATTAATAGCCTGTTTTCTTTCACATTTGCGCAGTAGAAGTCTAACCATTCAGAGCGTATGATTTAGATTCAGTGTTTTGGAAGCCGCAACGAATCAAAAAAAGCCGGAGACATTACGCGTCCCATACATCATTGCTGACTTAGGCAAAGTGTATCCTTGTTCTCCTTTGCTGGTTTGGGAGCCCTCCTGCAAATGGGTCGATAAGATCAGTGCGTTGAAGCACCCGTTGTCCAACGCTCCCTCCACCAACATCGTCGTGCGCAGGCCGATATAGGGCGTGTGGGGCAGGACAGCCCCTTTGTTCTTTCATTCCGGCGATTTGAGCGAGGTAGAATGGCATAAAAGTCCTGAATAATTGTTTTAAAAGTGACGAAAGTGAGTAATTTAAAATAGCCAAAATTCAACATGTCTTCTTTTGCAACGCTACCCCGTTTTAACAGTGTCGAACGAAAGCGTAATTCTTCCCATGAAATTTTGCTTCTCCTAAGCCTAGTAATCGGCTCCGGCCAGGAAGCAGAGTTTCGCTCGCATGCCGCGAAGAACGCGACTGAGAAAAAATTCTTGACCAATAGAGACACTTCTCATATTCTAGGTTTAACCTGTGTCAAGTTATAAAAAGTTCGCGGTGTTCTCGGCGCGTCTCCGCCAATGTCATAGAATGCAGCATCACTTAGGCGAGGCTAGTTTTTCAAGAGTAAGAGATCGCTCTGACGAGGAAAAAATGGAACTTCTGCTCAGAAGCGCTAATCACGAGTCCTATCGGCTCGAAAGAATCTTGTAAAAAACTGAACGTTTCATCAGTATTCTTCTAACCTGTTTCTATGATTACATTTTTTCGCCTGAAAATGCAGGTGAACTTTACGCTTAATTAAGACCCGCCGCAGACATTTTCCCTGCACCTTCATAACCGATGTGAATTCAATGAAAGCAGTGTACTTCGGTCGACTGTAGGCTTAGACTCGTGCTTGTAAGGTTCAAGGGCAAAAGGCTCAAGTTCATCACTTCAAATTTAAAGAAAAACTTGACTGATAAAGTAGGACTCGCTCCTATAGGTTTTAGGTGAAGCGATTTATTTTTTGTCGTCGAACATTCTTTCCCTCGCTCGTCCAATGAGAGTCCTTATCCGTCAGATGAAATTTAAGAGTTAAAAAGTTGGCTGCAGAAAATCGCTGTTCTGCCCAAACTTGCGTGTATCCACTGCCATGAATATTTTTTGTAGCACGAGTTTCATCTCAAATTGCTAATATGTTATCGTCATTCGAGGCATGGCGGTTCTCGGGCATGAATGTTTCACGCTGCACTAGAGCTATCGTAACTCTCAGCCTCTTCCCATTTGCATTCACTGCAATTTATTACTCATGCACTTTAATGAAAACTCTAGAGTTAAAAATTTGAAATTTCTTACGTATTATAAGCATGGTAAAAGTCGTAGTTCGAAGTTAAGTGATGAATCAAAAGGCATGGCCGGCGTAAAGTTCAATTACCGTCCTGCTATTTGGACTGTAGGGAACGTATCGAATTCACAAAGCAGACGTAAGAATTTCGACAGATCTGTCGATAGCCCAATTACTTGTAAAACCAACTAAATCCTACAAATAAACGTATTCAAATATAGACTTATATTGTTAATTTGTGTGATTTGCATTATTTTATAACAATCTCCCACCGCTAAATGCGATAAGGGAATTGCAATGCTGTATTCTAACGCTCGTTTGGACCAGGATGCCTCGTTGATGACAAAAAAAAGTTCTTAACAAAAAAAGATCAGCTTGAGCAAAGTCGTGTTCCTCCTCCATTTTCAATTTTTCTCCATAAAATTCTTCTGAAGACGTAAGCCTGAACGAAAAGTTTCTGGGTTTCCGAAAAAGAATGGTTATTACAATGTTCTAACCTACAATTACGTTAAGTTTTATTACGCTGTCGTGTTGGGCCCTGAGAAATTTACCTTTCGAACAACACCTTCTGGACCAAAGAATCATAGCGAATACCTTACAACTACGCCCATCAGTCCAATTGCGGCCCATGTCCTACACAGCCCTCTGAGTCACCCTGACGCTGCAGACCCATCTGAGTGCTGTGAAGTGAGGTAGGAGGCAGACAAGAATATACTCCCAGACGTCTTCAAAAAACAGAGCGTCTCGTGCAGCGATGCAGGCAGAGATCATATCAAAATAGAGACAATAGTAAAGAACAACTTGTCAATTGAATTTAGAAAATGCCGTGCACAATTTGAAATCAGTGAAGTTCATGCACGAATTGTTCGTTTCTAAAATTTTAAACAAAGATTTTTCCGCGAGATTGAAATGTTTACTTGAGTTGCGTCTATCAAATATATCATTTATAAAAAAAAGTTTATGCACGTATTGAGCATGAATCCTTTCCCTCATCCTCCAGAATGTGGGCGTTAGTACTACATCAAGTCGCGGCTATAACTATGTCAAATCCCTAACTCAAGCAAAACAATCTGAACGAGCAATTCAACATCGCCGTTGCTTTGCCCAGTTTTGGGCAGTGAAATACATACTGTGCGTAGAAATCAGTGAACCTATCTACGACAAGGAAATAAATTCTGAAAATCTTTGACGCCGAGATTTAGGCTCAAAGAATGTTACGAATTCGAGTAGAACTGTAAAATTATGTTGGTGGACTAGATGGATTTTTAATTGAACCTTTAGAACGCTTGCCATACGTACAGGTTAATAGGGAAAAAGGGTACAAAATTTCACACCTACTACAATGAGGCAAACTAAACACTTTTGCCTGTGGAACTTTGAGGAAAAATTGTTTGTTTTTTAGATATTAGCTGTTTTAATGTTTGAATGGAGGAAATTTGAAAAGAAAATTAGCTGCAAATAATTTATTTATACATTAGTCTGCATACATTGTTCAAAGTTTCCGTTATTTACAAGCACGAAAGTGAAAACTAACTGTTAATAAGAAACTAGAAAGTTTAAGTTTTATTTAATTATCTCTTCGTGTTAGTGCAATCTTCAACGCTTGCATACAATAATATGCGGCAAAATGAGTAAGTAATGGTTCATCCACCTTCCAAAGGTTGGTTGAAAAACAGTAAGCTGTGACTATGTGAACAGAGTTAGCAAAGATAAAGGCCTAAATAGATTCCCGGTCTGATGTTAAAATAGTAGAACATAACACGCCCAAAGATCAAAATCAAAGATCCCAATAATCATGGGAATAAAAAACAACTCTTTTTTGTGTATTATGCCAATGAATTTAAAACACGTGATTGAAGCGGCGGCACCCCAGTGTGGCCTCGGCGTAACGGCCGAAACTTCTCCAAATACATCCAAATATAATACACAGATTATGATCTCACCTTATTGTAGAACAGGACAAGCACCGATAACAGCAATCGTTTCAGGAGCTGTAACCATATACTTGCGAAGATGCAGAGTGTCTGTAATTTATGGCATTTGAGTAACTGAAGATGTAAAGTGCCTGTAATTTATGACATTTGAGTAACTAAAGATGTAGAGTGCCTGTAATTTGTGACATTTGAGCTACTAAAGTCATACGTCTCCTCTCTCGCGGCAGTCCTCGTCCATGCAGGCGGGCTGTAAAATGTTTGTGAATGGCCGCAGCTCTTTGTGCCCGGCCTGAGCGTTGCTCATCACCGACTGGTCTACCAGAACCGTGTTTCCTGAATATAAAAGGGGCTCATGGGATGTCCACTTTGCGTGAAGCCTGAGGGAGCTTTGAAAATGAAAATTATTTATGAATTGTGATGCAACATTTACTACCTGACATTCTTCCAATGAATGAGTGTTGCATTATAAAGCGCCTGTCTTTGGAATTTCGTAGTCTTTTGTGATTTTAAATGTAGACGTCAACAAGATTGTATGAAACTGCTCGTTCTTATGGTTTTTGTATTACCTCCACGCGTCTGATTCATTTGTTGTAGTTCTCAATTTACTAAGGTGCGGTAGTCTTCACCCAACTTGCTGCTCTCATTTTTCTGATTTCATGAGAAACGTACATTTTTGTTAAGCATTTGACATTTTAGAAATGAAGCTTTTTTTTCCCGTAAAATCTATTTTAATCTGTAAAATGATTACACTTCATCAAGTTCAGGTACTTCACATGTTTGTTGGATAAGCATCACTCATCAAGCACTATTAAAAAGTTACTTCAAAATTATGAAAAAGTTTCTTTCGGCAATTTCCCCAGACCCTTTTAATCTCCGTTATTTTTATGACTCTAAACTATTTACTGCAGTTTTTCTGATAATCATTTGTTACTCCAACGAATAATGAATACTGTAGTGTTACGTTGACTCTAACTGCAGTATTAATCTCTAACTGCAGTGTTACGTTAATGGAACTCCCATGTATTTCGGTTAAATGTCCAGAACCTTACTGATGCTTCTGTAAATCAAACGGAAGCTAGAAAATCAGCAGTTGTGATGCTCATAGACGTGACAGAAGAAAACTCTCCCTCCGGGGAAATGGCTGCCACTCACTTTTATTATTGTCATAGTTCCCTATTCTTCAGGACACACTGTCCGTCGAGGGCTCATTGCAGCTGGTGGTGTATTCATTTGCTACGCATTTTTCAACTGACAAGATTTCGTGAAGTTAAACATCCATTTAGAAAAACAGTCTCATATATATATATATATATATATATATGTATATAAACAGTGGGTGCAACAAATACCGTATACAAAATGAAAAGTTGATCTGCCACAGTTGCACAAGAGCAAAGCAATCGAAAATTGAACATCTTATGTAATATATAATCGATAATAGCTTTAAACTATCGCCTTAAAAAGTAGCCAACACACCCACGAAATAAGCTCTAAAAGCGATTATAAATAGTCCTCGAACATTCTAGAGTGCTTTGCGTGACAGGAATGTTACAGAAATTTCTAGAAAAGTTATCTATTTCGTCGGTGTACACGACAACAGTAGGCCTCATTAAAAGTCTAAGAGCTGCAAGAGAAGTAGGCCATCTTTCAACACTCTAATTCTAATGCCGTGAAGACTTTACAATTACCAGAAAGTACCAAGAAATAATTGTTCAGTCACATAAAAAACGTTCGGGCTACAGAAAATTTTTATCTATTCTAATAATACAGATCTCAGCCATTGGTGGCACGGTTCGCTGGCTCACATCATATCACTCCACTGCAGGTCTGCTACGTGCAGGGCGTCCATCTTAAATTACCCACGTTGCAGCTGAACATTTTATCTGGAAAGCAAAGTAAAATTCTCGAGTGATTCGATCTGTTGGAAGCAGTTCGGAAGCTAACATTCTTTTACTTCAATCCTTGAAGGAGGTTATAATAGAACTGATGTGTGTAAATGAAGAGCTATTTAAGAAACGAGCCCGAATGGGCTCATTGAAATAGTTCATTTAATCCATAAAAAATGATTTGGTAGTTGCTGAGAAAATGTATGCAAAAAAATTCGATCAATTCTTAGAAACGAGGGATTACGTTCTCGCGAACCATGAAAAATACCCATGTTGAGACCAATTCAGATACACCAAGCATGTGTCGAGGCACATAAATGTATACGAAGCGCCCATACGCTATTAGAAGCTCCTGCATCATTCACTTTGTGTAATAGAAAAAGTAAATAATTTCGAAAGTTTCCTTTCATAATACTCCTTGATTGCAGAAATATTCTAGCTGAGTCTGCAGCATTAGTATTTGCATGAGATGTTTCTGTAGCAAATATTTTTGTAAGTTGCTGATCAACTTCAAGCCAATAATTTACAAGAGAGCAACGCTGATTGCATTCTTCCAGTACGTGTTCTGCCAGTGAGAAGTATGTAGAGGATAAAGGCATGGACAATAGTTTGTCAGGCACACACTCGTACGGTGTCGTACATTTTCAGTGTTAATGATGAAATTTTAATAGCATCAACATCAGTGAGTAATTGAAAAGAAGTGTTTTTATAGAACTGTTTTGAATCATACCCAACCATAATGTAAGGACCAATACCATAATCCTAAAATTTTTATGGTGAATGCGCATGACAGGTGATGATAAACAGCGAAAAGTTTCATACTAATTTAACCTTTCAATTTCTGCTATACCTACGGCAGAGTAATTCCTATAACATTATGTTTTTATCTCTCGTTATCTTCTACTATTATGTAAGATTTGACGGGGAAGTTCCCCTCACCTCTTGTGCACAACCATGTCGTGTGGTAGATGATGACTCACTTCAGCGTCATAGACGGCATTTAACCCCCATTAACTATGCCTGTTTCATATGAATGCTGATAGTTTATCATAAAAATTAAAAATTCAGTCTTAATGCACATATATGTAAGGCTGCAGCAACTTTTTCATGAAAGGTAAATGCTCCCTTAGTGCCGAAATAACTTGATCGTAAAGGGTTAAAAAGCCATTCAAGAGCTGCACCTTTGCACACTGGACCTTTCAACGCTTCACTAGAGTTGTCAATCACCAATAGCTAAAGTTCCCATTCTTTCTTCTGCGGTGTATTCCTACATTTTCTTCGATTAGTTCATCACTGTGTCCAAATGTTTCTCGAGCTCTTTCTGATATGGGCTGACGTGCACTCGTACATGGAGGTCGTTGCTCGCCATCTTCAATGATATGAAAACTGGAGTGCAAATGATTTGAATGATGTGAGAAGTATACTGATTATCTTATAACTATGTTGTCAATGATAAATGATGTGCGCATATCAAGACTGTAATTGTATGAAGTGTACATTTATTCCTTTCAGATCATTTGATTTCATCATCACTCTCTTTGGCTTAGAAAACCTCAGCTCGTTCAAATCTTAGGTCACATATTCCAAGTGTAAATACTTTCATGTATTTTTAAGATGACTTATTTACAATTAACGATGAATAGCTACTATATGTATGTTACTGGACTATCGCCTCTAGAAAGACCGTCTTAAAGATAAATTGCGCTTATGAAAGATGGAGTACATAATTAGTCGTTCGCTGGGGGCAACTTCTCAACCAACGCAAAACTCACTGCGAAGCATGTAATTTCCATTATGAATTTATTACAGAGTATGAAATTTCAAGAATGACATTTGCATTATGCAGTTGCGTGCACGTTGTCAATGCAGTGAGTATTGCACTCTTAAAGCTGTCTAACTCTGATACAGTCCACAGTCGCAAACCGCTAAATGCTCATTAGTTAAAGCGAAATATTTATCACTTTTTGTGTGCGGCAGTCAAACTCGTACGAACTGATTAGAAACAATGAAGAGCCGTACTGAGCCCGGTTGAAAATGGAGGCGTCCATGCATCGAACGCAAGCGATTCGAACCCAACTTGGCAGATTGAGTCCGCTGTTTTCTGGAGCTGGACTCCTGGGTTTACTTGTCCATGATTAGGCTTATGTTCTCGGATGCTGATTGTTAATTTATTGCGTAAGTGGCATCTTATTTAAGATGGACCTCTAATGTAATCGAATGGGAGTTGTTACTGAAATCATACTCAGAACATTTTCTTAGAAAATGTACAATAGCAACTATATAGCACGAGACCTGTATTTCAGGTGATGAAAAAAGTACATGGCGATAGTACTAGTCATCCCCACCACTGAACCGTAAATACAAGCGCTACATCTAAGCCATTAAACAGCGTTAAAAATGCACCACCACGTCAAACAGTATAAATAAATACTTCTACAACACCATCTAAAAATAGGAGTACTTATAAAAGATCACCATTACATAGTAAAAAAGGAGACTACAATTACGCTACTAAACAACTCCTGAACGGCCATAAAGGTGTTGTCACGATCAACGGTTCAATAAATGTATATTAACTATCGTATACTTTCTCCTCGTTATTTGTAAGTAGTGAAAAACATTAACATATTACTTGTTCCTTAGATTTACTATACATAGCTGCGGTATTTATTAAGTTCAGTTATGTATGATCAGTCATAGTGAGGTGCCATCGTTGAGCAACAGATGGTATATTTAGTTACCGACCTCCCACAGAGCCTACTGGCAGGCCTACACGCGAGCTAGGCCACAAAGAGTGCGTCAATCAATAATAAAATCAATAAATCGTTTTTGATGCTCCCGGTGTTATTGTAGTGCCATTCCTATCGATTTTCTCAAGTAAGGTCTCATCTCCATGAGCTCTACGAACAATCTTCTGACTCCTAACTTTACAATGTGTGAGATGGACTGATCGCGCTTTCGCGGTAATATACCTGGATTTCAATACATCAATTGCGCTACTCAACATTCGATAGTCGATGATTTCGAGCAACGTCAAACATGTATCTTGATCTCAGCCCAGCCTAGGTGTACCAAATATAAATAGAAATAGAAATTAAAATGCTACTACCATGCATGAGCTCGAGAGACACACACCACTCTGGGAGCACCAAATCTAGACTTGATCATAAGCACAAATTGTGATCACTACCGAGCAAGCGGTCGGTAAATACGAACCACTCTAGTAACACCAAAAGACGAACAATTATCACAAATTTGCAATCTTACGAAGCAGTTGGTAGACATAAACTGCTCTGGACTCTCGAATAGACGGGAAATTAGCTCAAATTAGCAACAGCAGAGCGCATGCAGCCGGTCAATCTATTTTGGTAGTTAAGTGGCATAAATCAGTAAAGAAGCGCGTCGCGAGAGATAAGGACATATCTACAGTACTCTGTTTTAAGAAGAATCTCGCCTTCGTAAACTCCCAAGCGACGTAATCAAATCACTCGCCATTTGTGCGGCTCGCCGAGTGGTGCCAACACTGCCAGGCTGTCATTAAAACAAGATCTATAGCTCAAAACCACAGAGCGTCGTCCAAACGCGACCGGCTTCTTTCAACACCTCATTTGCCAAGATTAGCATGGATTAATGAGCTCCACAAACAGACCATAGATCTTCGCTGTAGACCTCTTTATGTAGCGTAAATGAATAATTTAAGGTCATAATTATTACGTTCTCAAGTCAGGACATCCATCGTTTGCATGGCCACATGACGCACAGTTTGGTGCAGGTAATGGCTGTTTCGGTCACGAGGTGGAAGAAAATTACCCCACTACGCGTTTGAATAACTCTGAAAGTTGGAAGTGTTGAAATGTTTCACTTTGATCCTGGAATGGTAACCCTGAAGTCAAGGTTACGTACAGTAGAGACTCTTGGTCTACGTCCATCGGAAAAAACTACGAATTAAACTACGGAGTATGAGATACCCGAGGGTTAAAACGACGAAGCTCCCATCATGGTGGGTAGGGAGACAGGATTTACTTAAAGTCAAAACTAGTAGGTAATGAAAAGAAATATCTAATTTTCACGAATCAAAAATCTTGAGCAGTTAAGCAGCAACTTTTCAACAGTTCACCTTTAATTTTTAATGCTCATGTTTCGTGGACCCAAGTTACTACAGAATGTACCAAGGATCAAAAGTGTATTTTATTCACGTTTCCCTTGACAGAGAATAGTATGACTTTATTACAGAGATTCATATAAAATTATAAATTCGAATTATGAGCGCCTGAATATGAAGTATCCGGAAATGAACACGTGAATATGAATGGAGGTCAATCTGGAAAAATTCTTGAAGCCGGTATAGGATTCGCATCAATGTGAAAGTTGACGATTTTCACGAAATACGAATATGCTCGAATGTTCGCGGACTTGCAATCGTTCTTTAAGACTTTCACTTTCTAACGGAAATAGACTCATAATCTCCGACTGAATATTTATTCTTAAGATTGTACGGACACTGTTATAGAGGAATTCAGACTTTTTTCTAAGTATTATTGCTAGTATTTCGTTTCATCCCTTAATGTGATGGGTCAGTGGAACAGATCAAGGGTTTTTGGATGAATTTCATTCTCAATTCGCAACGCACTTCAATAAGATACCTAAAGTCACTATGATGCTTAAATCAGCTCACGCAAAGAATTTTATAAAAAAAATTCGAAGGGTAATAAATTTAAAGTTAATTGCACCTTTTCTTCTAATGTACACTATATAGATGGACATTGTTTAATAAATCCCGGGTCAAGACGATAGAAAGTATTTAGTTTTATTTAGATTTTCCATTACATTATTGAAACAACAAAAGCATTTCTTTAAAGAAACAAGAATATTCACTTAATGTCAAAAAATATATTTATACACATACACGGCAGCATTTCGCCGCCACTAACTAGCGAGAATTTAAATTCACGAAGTCAACCACCACTACCAGACGCGCTAAAGTTTCTATTCCGCAGTTCAGGAAGCTAAAACCCAAGTCAGCCGAGCACCCGTTCACAACAATCATTCTGAGCTTGTCTCCCACCCGAATTCCCAAGCTCGGCTAGCTTCCATTGCAAGACTAGCTTCCATTGTTTCTACTTGTTGGTTTTACGTAAATTAACCATCATCGCTACGTACAGGAACACAAAGACTGGTTCAAACAGACTGACTGTGACCACTATTAATCATAGCTTTTTCGTCTGCAAAATTAGGTAAGTAAAATCTTATGCTAAACTCTATTCATTATTGGCATACATGCTACAAGTTGCAAATTAGTTCCCCGATTTTATTCTTGCTCTGTAACTGCAAATGTGTGAGATTTTGATCAGAAACTTAAATGACGGATGGTTTGCAAATTTAAATTCAGCGGTCTCTTTCTACAAACAGACCACTGGACTAAATTTCGATTAAATTTAAATGTCGGTCATTCTCCAAGAGCATATTGGCGCCAGCGAAAAGAATACCTTACTTGCACCATTATCCTAAATCACGCTCCTGTTTACTCATCATTCTATGATCAATGATAAAAAGTCAACTTTTGGCCCTAAAAATTGTTTTTTCTATCACACAGAAAACATCCAGTGATTTCAGTATTCACGCTCGACACGATGCTCGATTTTGTGAGGTGGATGACAGGTCGCAGTGTGAGTGAAGGTCCGCCCCCTGCTACCATATCCCATGGCCATATCACGCGGCTGAGCCTAAACGTTGGTCTCACGTGTTGGGCAAACCGCATCTTCTTGGAGCCCTGCAGCCACATATGAGTCATTTTGTAAACAAAATCGCCCTTGTTTAGTAACACAACCCGGTTTTTCTTGTTAGCTTTGATAACCGATAACGTTTTATTCGTTGAAAGAAGACACATTTAACCCGAGCTCCTGATGAGATCGAATCAAATAAGCTAGGTCTTGTTTGTATCTTCATATCTATCTATATCGACGAATCTATCTACATCGATTAATAGAGGAAATACATTGCTTCATTCCAGACGCACTGAGCTGCTAGCACTTGTTAGTGACCGAAGATAAACGCGACTGTTTAGACTTATAAGAATGTAAAAATTTGAGCAATTCAATGTTATTTATTGCACGGTGGCACTGTACCTCTGCTGCTCAGCTACGGCCCGCATCTCCAGCTTCTGATCCCGGCAAAGAGGTCCTCGCAGTGTTTGTGGGGAGAACCACACAGATGTGAACAAAAAATTGGGCATAAATTCTTGCAGTATTCAACATTCTCTGTGCGTTTTATTTTCACTCGGTGCTACTCGAAAAATAATATTGTGCAAATGATCGTCCGGACGCGAGTTGTAGGCCGCTGCTGTCATTCTGGCTTTTTTAGACGCCCAGGAATCGAGTTTTTGAGCGGCCAAGTGGCCACTGTCAGTCGTGCACAGACCTACTCGGTTTGGATAAGTGTGAGCGTTCTCTTCTTCTTTTGAGCCTGATATAACCTCTTCAAAATATCAAAGTTGAGGTAGATTCGTTGCGGTACAGTGTCTCATGGAGTAGTGGGAAATGCGCTCAGCTCCCAATGAGGCGGCCCAATTTCTACCCACGGTGAGCGACTGCAGAATTTTCGAAGGATCAAGGAGTACTTACTTCAGTAGAGAAAGGTTAAGCTTTACATTCCCACTGCACTCTCGTGTCTTGTCAGCAATTATAAGGTACCTTATCATTATGTTGTACTTAATATGAACATGTTTTGGATGAAGCTTCTTACCCTTTCTTTCCTTGCATTTTATCAAGGACATTTAGTTATGATGCCCATCAAGTACAGTAGCAATATACAAAATTCTCTCACAAACAGCGGATTATCCATTTGTATTTCTATGTGATCACGCAGTTTTAGAAGGTAGGAGCCAGCCAAAAGCAGCGCATTAGCTGCTGGAAGATATTCGAGTAAAGCGCGAGGTACAAAGCAGTAAAACTTGGTTTAACAACTTGAGGGCTCACTCACCGTTGATAGATGATGTTCATGCGAGTTTTGAAGATTATATTTGAAAACCAGGTACGTTTATCCTTATCTTATCAGGGTTCTAACAACTGAGGGAAATCTAAAGTCACGAGGGCCAACTCTCAGCCAAGGTGAGTACGTCTTTCTGCGAACAAGTCTACATCCAGAACGAAATCCCGTTTGTGTTGGACATATTCATAAACTTAGAAACTTTCCACGATAGCTAGAATGCTGCTACCGAAATTAATTGTTGCCCTCTACTGGGAGTCGCTTCTGGAGCTATGATGAATGAACAAACTTTCCCTTATTCCCGATTATGAACAGAAAATTCAAGTGTATGTATAGTGGATTTTACAATTCGTTGGTCTACATTTCTTACACGAGACTAAAAATGGCTCATTTGTTTATAATTTATATATTTAGGAAAGCCCAATTATTTGAAAAGTATGATCAATCATAGTGAGGTATGGACAAATTTTACTAACGCACGTTAGCGAAAATTGCGGTTAAACAGCAATAACAGGCTCGCAGTCATTGGTAGGGACTTTTTCCAAACATGTTAGGGACCCGAGGATTGACATCGGGAGCAGGAGTGCGTTCCCCAGCGAGTTGAGAATTGTGGCCTTTCAGACGAAACGCGTAGTTTTGAGAAAGTAAAGCATGGGACGATCAGCACATTAATTTGTTCTTATAAATAACATACAAAATTTTTTAAGCTTATTGTTCGCCGAATATTAAAAACTACGCATGAACTTCGAAAAAATTGCATCTTTAAAACTGAGAAGCGTTTGAAATTTGAAGAAAATCATCGCGCATTATTGCTGATAGCCAGCAATAAACACTCCTTAAAAATCATTTAACACCAACGAGATGCTTGAAAAATTCATTTTAATACCAGGAACAGGTATGACTACACGGACTCTGGTCTGTGAATATTCAAACGCTCATGGAAGCACGTTGCCAAATTCACGAGTTCAAAAAATGGTCATGAATTCGTCTTTTCTCTTTTTTTAAATGGTGATACTAGACAAAACCACAGAGGGCCATTTCTCGCACATGACGCGCACAGAGCTCGGGACAGATGAGACGCGCCGCGCACCAGGGACTGCAGCCACCGCTGCACGCCTGCACGGAAGTGAGCAGAAAGATGGAACCGAAACTTCTTTTTGTCGATAAAGTTTGGAATAACAAAGGCTCTTCAATTTATCGCGGCAGCTTTTGCTTGGATGATGCGCTCGGAATATTACATATATCGTTACTTCGATTTTAAATTTTCAATGGAATATTATCTCTAAAATTTAAAGGATTCAAAAACTGTGGAAACAACTAAGGTGCTGATAGACCAGTCGCGCACACGACTTTTTGCTCAACGAGGCTTTCCCAGCATATTTAGGCAGGTGACCCAAAGGACAGAACATTTCAAAGTAATTGTCTAGTGATCCATTTCTCTCTCCCGATTCGTATTTACATTCATATGCACGTACACTCCTACGCCCATAAACTTTCGTGTACGCGTAAACTTTCATATATACATATATATATATGCGTAAATTTTGTCGCTATTTGTCATTTATGAGCTTTTTAAATTAGAGCAAGCAAATAAAAGAAATTAGCATAAGAATCACAAAAATTAACTTGTAATACTAATTTCCTTCTTTGTAGTTTGAATAAAAAACGAAGGAATTCAAAAATTTTATCTTGATGGACGATAGAAAAAACTACGAATTTTTTATGAATTGAACATTTAGATAATTTTTTCATTATTCATGCATTACTCGATAAAGTACTGAAGCTGGATTATCACTTAGATTTAACCTCAATTTCTGCTAATATCAACTTCAGTGCACGTCCAAAAATCAAGTAATTACTTCATATGTATATCTCCTTCTATCAGAAAAGTAAGCCATTCTTTAAGAGCAATATAAAACTTGATGAAAGAGAAACTTTTCACTTCTCTCTCCCTAAAGGAATGGCCGTCAGTATGCGGAAGCCCAAGGCCCTCTCACTGCCATAACATTAACAAGTCACTCTACTGGAATGAGGGGAGTACGCAGCACTCGTGCGACTCCATCACTCAGCAGACTCATTGCCTGCTGGCTCCCGACACAACATCACTCTACGTACGCTAGGACTAAATCATAGCTTGGAACAACGAAACAAACAAGTCCATGTTTCACTTTAACGGAAAATTCTTTTCATTGGAGTAGACGCGTTGTCGTGAGCTAGTGAAAGAAATCTGAAAGGAAACACTCGCCTCCAGGGATTGCTCAAGATGACGATAGAAAAACCGAAGCAATAGGATTATTACAGAATTTGCCTTTTCTCGTACGTTCGAGTGAGACCCACTTCAGATGTTAGGATTTGAGATGGAATGGGAGGAAATTACGACATGAAGAAAAAAGTCTTTCCTCAATTGGCTTGGATTGCATTGCTTCTTATCATCAATTTTTTTGTATTCTGATAGAAAATCTAACATCGATAGTTGAGTGATGTATTTATTGTTTAGCAGCTTCAGTTAGTTGCTGCATTTTCAATTAGCACCGCATTTTGAATGGGTTCTCTCGATGGAAAATGCTTGTACTTATTTTCGTACCCATTCCTTCAAAGGGAATTTATTCTTTCTTCTACTCTCTTTCAATCGGAACGAAAAGCAGCTAAAAAAGTTACGATCTCTTTGAGTTCGAGGCACTTGCATTCCCTTCCGAAAGTTCTTTCTGTTTGTTCTATAAAGCATGAAGCTTAGTTCTACGAGATAACATAATACAAGCTCCATGGAACATTTTTTCAATGCCTCGTGTTGTGGTGAAGTCGATTCTGTTATTTCCGATGTGAGAACGTCAAACGTCCAATAAGTAACGCAATAGCGAAGAAAAGTTTGTCTGAATTCACACGAAGAGCTGGAGTTGTTTTTGACGTCGGCAATGCCGGAGTCTGTGCTTGATGACATGTTTTTGACCTAGAAATAGCCGGTGTCCCTGCATGACGCAATCAATGTCACATTGTCGGTGCTTGCGCGGCCGTTGTACTTCGATGGGATGTCGGCAATTGGCTGAGCTTTGTCCCCAGTTCTTAACGAGATAGCATTGCCATTTGAGGTATGACATAATGTAAACTTTAATTCATAACTATGCTATTAAGATTCTTTTTATTTTGAACCCTCCTCTTCATCGTAATAATTTCCTTGGCACAAGTCCACAGTGACGACGTCGACACCAGCCTTTGATTGTCGGTGGGCCCGTCCAAGTCGCTGAACGGTCGCCCGATCTGACAGGATTGCAGCCTAGATGAGTGTCACTCCGACAGTTCCATCTCATAATGTATGGCCTGTGAATGCTAATGACAAATTTGAGCTTCATTGAATTCAAAGTGTGACGCAAATTGCATGGGCTCGCGTTTCTTGTAGCTACTTACTGTGCGCATAATCCCTTCTTCAAAAGTTGTATGGAGCAGAGAAGAGAGAACGTTTCTACCCAGGGCACTTAATCTCTGGGCTTAGCCCAGCTTTTTAAGGTCTGTTTTGCTTCAGCGACTTTGAGTGATCAGACCCTCCTCCTCTCAATAGAGGTTCCACGACACTTTTCATTTCAGTCTCCTCACCTTTATATACGTCTCAATATTTTCCCATCTCTATGGTTGATTATTAACGTACTTCCCAAGTTAATGCGCTCTTTTTAAATTTATATTTCATCGTATAGTTTCTGCGAGCTTCCATACCTCAATACCCTTGTTCTAGGCAAGTTTATTATTTTATATTTCAGCATAATTTTTAGAGCAGACCATCATTGGCTTATTACAAGAACACGATCTTCATGGAACTACTACGTATCATAATAGAGCATCTAAGCCTTTCCCGGTTGTATCCGGATATCAGAATAGCATAGTCGTATGCCATAAGTGGTCACGTAGATGTAAAAATTAGACTTTTTCTTAAGATAATAATAAGTGTACACTAGTGAGGCTACGAGAACTGTAGCGTTCAACAAGAGTGGCAATAGCGCAGGTATTGATGTGACATCTGCGTTTTGGGAGTGAGGCAACTAAGTATCTGTAACACACGATAACTATTGCCGGTAAAATAGAGGGACAAATTCTCGAACGTCAAATGTTGAGGAAGGAGCCAAATAGTTTACCAGTTACGTCTGTAATTGAATAATTAAACGAGAGAGCTAATATTGAATAAATTTGTAATCAATCATTCATGGCAAGTCCAGGGCTCAGGAAATTTTTGAAATAAAATAGTCGACTGTTCTATGCACATTTATCAACACGTGTTTTAACCATCGCCATTCTGGGAATAAATTTTTTAAGGTATATACACACGAAGCATTTATCCAAACTTGCCCGCCTGTTGAAGTTGCTTCTATCTCTTCAGAAGGCTTAGCGAGTTTTCTACAAAGACCCATTAAAATGAGTGGAGAGATTTGCCGGTTCTGTTTGAAAACCTTTAAAAAATCAAAAAAATTGTGCTCATATATCAACGGGTACGTGAACAGAGGACTACCAATCACACGCAGGGAAAAGGACCAATATGTAAGTTACTTCGAAAGAACTAAATGTTAAAACTTTTAACGATGTTTTTCCGATTTTCTCTAATTACATATTTTGTGAAATATAAATGAGCCTAAACTGTCAACAGCCTTTCATTTCCATAGGCTCTCAAAAGCCTGAACAAATGTCGAGAGCCCTTGTACGATACCCCTCGTCACAAAATTATTTCTTGTGTCACCGGTGCCTAAAGTTTCAGTTGTGGGTGGCTAATGCACAATAAGCCCATGACGCAAACTTATGTGTAGCTTCCACAAAAAGTATTATTATTTTGCATCGACGTTTCGAAATGCATTTACAGGAGCAAATCACGACATAGATGAAGTCTCTTAGAAGGTGGAAGCAGAGCAGATAGACTGCGAAATCGTTGCAACACCTTACTCATACCTCTGTCACTAGAGCAGGCCAGAAAAAAATATCTAAATAAGTAACCAGAAGACTATAATTTTCAAGGGTTTCCGAGCACAAATATTCACACTGACGGTGTTGTACACGTAGAATTATTCTCACAAGGACCCGGAAAAATCTCGATTACGTTCGTGCGAGCACAGTGACTTCTCTTGAGGAGCCTCGCTGAACCACTCCGTGATGAAGTTAAGGTATGCAATCGGCTAGGGCAGTGCGAGTAGCCGAATGACTTTGTGCGAGGATTCTCCAGTCAGGAATCGGTAACGCACAAACTAGAAGTATGAACACACAAACACGAAGAATGAACTCACAAACCCAAAGTATGAACGCACAAACAATGTTGGCAGATGTACATATGTAACAGCACTTTTGACAACGATAGAAGTATAACATTTTTATATCGTTTCACCTTCCATGAGTTCAAATAAATATTCTCGAGAGTAGGAGTCAAAATATTTCAATTGTAAGAAATAACTAAAGTCCATCGAAGGAAACAACTGTATCTTTCTAAAGTCACCAGCACAGCTGAGTTTCATAAATACTGCATAGAGCAGCTGTTTCTTGTCATTTCACCCCAAAAAGCAACCGCTCAGTTTTTATTTTCAACAACTACAACTCTTCCGATTGCTGAAAATATGGTCACCGATTGATGACTTCAACGCAGAGCTGAAGTGTAAACCAAAGACAAGTTCAAAAAGAGTGTACCAACACAAGCGTCAGTTTCAACTGTTTAAGTTTCGAATCTTCTGCCTCATTAGACCTTGGTAAAATGGCAGGTAGAACAACTAACGTGCCAAGGCAGCATTAAATTTTAACTCTAGCGGCAGCTTTAAAGAGCATCGACGTTAGGGTAGCTCGATTTGGACTAAAGTTCAACAGAAGAACGTCATCTCACCCGACATCGAGATCGTTCTATCCTTTTACCTTGGCGAAAAGTTGGCGTGCAGGACAGTGAGTGAATTACCGCAACACCAACACAAGAACGAGGCGAAAATCAGAGTTGCTTTGAAGACGACAGGGCTGTTTGCAAGAAGCTTGATTTATGACAAGACGCGAGTCTTCTTGGCACGGCCGGACGGCAGCCTTGTGCCCACAGGCGACTTAACAAGCCGCTCGTTCGGTAGCTTCTCATTAGAGACGTGCTAAGTCATCAAGTCATTACGGTGTCCCAGGTAGACCGCCGAGCATTTGTCTATGGGAACGGTATTTAGCGCGAGCTTTAAAGAATAACTCTACGGGAAGGAAGGACACTTTGACGAAATATTTGTTTGGAATAAGCGCTAGCAAAAATTCATCGCACTAGATGTTAGTTTTATAAGTTATTTGAGCTTTGTGGTGTTAAGTGACGGGAGTAGAATTAGCTCAATTAACATTGCAAAAATTTTTAAGGCCTTTCTGTAGAAAAGGCGTGCAAAACAGCAACAGAAAATAGCATTGCGATAATGACTCTTAAAGCGACGGTTAAAAATTATGTACATTCCAAGCGTATAGTGTGAACGATATTTGACGGTTTTAAATCAATTTCCCTTCCCAGCTTATTCCGACACTTCGTAACAGCCTGCGTCAGTTTTTGACAGCTGAGAAATGTGATCGAATGAAAATCAAAAATGAAACAAAATTTTTTAAAAAACCACTTGTCAGTAAGTAGAAATTATCGAGTATTTCGAGAGTAGCGCGATAGTCAAGCAAAAATAGCCCACATTTTGCATAAATGCACAATAATTCTTATGTTGTTTCATTAACTTGTTTTTCATTAGCTACTCAAATTTGATAAATTCAAATTCACAAAACATCGTTCACTGAAAATTTGTGAGTAAAATCTTCAATATCAGATTGAAGATTGAACTTTAGGAAAAAGAATTTGCGACAATATTTATCGAACTTTTATCACAGGAAGGGGTAGTAAAAATCTAATCGAAAATTTACTGAAGGATTTCAGAAACTTTTATCTTCAGAAGGCGTACAACTCACCTTTGTATGAACTTTTGTGCATACTATTCTAGCAGCGGGCAAGTGTAGCGAATAAATATAAAATTACACGTGTTTACGCAACACACGAACCAGTGATGTTTTCTCATGTTTTTTTGTATCCTCGGAAGCCTCTTCTTAAAACAACACTCAAGTCCCGGCTTATTGAAAACCTGAGCAAAACCGTTTGTTCAATATGCTAATATGAGAACTGTAAATTAAGGGTCTCTGAAAATGGCACTTCAAGGTTGAGACCTCGAGGAGCGTGTCTTTGAGGAAGCAAAGATAACTAAAATGAAATGAAAGAAGCTCTACGAATCAATGGAACCAATGGTCGTATGACGAACTAAAACAAAACTTGATCTTCATCAATAACTGTTTCATCTTTAGAAAGAAAAAAAGTATCACCAGTATTTATTTGAATGGAGCTAATATGCAGTAAAAAATTGGATTTTAAACGAGTATTTATTCGAACGGAGCTGACATGCAGTACAAAATTGGATTTTAAACAAGTATTTATTCGAACGGAGCTCACATGCAGTAAAAAATTGGATTTTAAAAGAGTATTTATTCGAACGGAGCTGACATGCAGTAAAAAATTGGATTTTAAACGAGTGTTTATTCGAACAGAGCTGACATGCAGTAAAAAATTAGATTTTAAATGCCGTATAATTACTGAGGTGTGAGGAATGTGAGGTTTGAGTCTCCTTTTCCAATAGAAGCAGTCTGTTGTTCGACGAAAATCCGCCAGCGGAGCCGGGAGTGGAACCCTAGTGTCCTCCGTTAGGAACAGAGCGAGTCACCACAGTCTTAAACCCTAAGAAGGTCTAACATTTTTAAGGCAACTGCTCAATCCACTGCAATAAAGGTTAAAAATTACCATATTTTCAGAATAAATTAATCGGAAGTGACGGATTAAGTTTGTAAAATAAATCTTTCAAAAACCTCACAAAATAAAGTCGTCTTACAAGAAATTTGACCGAATTGAAACAAATTATTTCTCAAATTAAACTTGCTATGATTGAAGTTTCAATGCATTATTACCTCGAGAAGAAATTCTGAAAAACTTATATTCTAAAACATGATATACTTAAAGTCACAAATTTAATTCCTAGAATCAGATCATAAAGCGTTTTAAGGATAGATTGAGATGTCGAGGTTTGTTTTCCGTTCAAATAACGAGGAAAAATCGGATAAAAACACTTAAAATATCATGTTCGTATACATTACACTAGCATTGCCCTCTATTTTCATGTGGTTGTCAAGTTTCTCGAATAATTGGAACACTTATTACGACTCAAACTACTCAGGTCTGACATTCTTGAAGTCTGGTAGTTCTCGCGTCATCAGCCTGCCCAGGCCGGCGACCTTGGAGTGTTTGCGAAAAAGCGTTTGCGCGGCCCAAGAATCCTATTTTTGGGATCCCTGCACGAGTCCTGCTGCAGTCAGCGTGCGTGCAAACCTTATTACCACAACCTAAGTTTTGTGGCATGTAGATGCAGCGTTATTGGAAGCATTATCAGGAAACGTAGTTCAACGCTTGTAGCACTCGATTTTCATATTGTTGAGCTTTTATACCCTTCTAAATACATTCATGAAATTACATTTTTTTACCTGAAAAACTAAATCAAACACAATGGTTTTTGTTTTTGAAATTTCGATCCTGAGAAGATATGCTCTCGATTTCAGAGTCACATTTCATTCGATCAAAGCTGCATCGTCTCGATAGATCCCTCACTTGGATCTCCGTCACTGAACAATAAGCATCTACCACAATTTTTAGCAACATTCTGAGATAAGGATGGCGCTGTCAAAGTTCATGGCAAGAACCTGGACCCCCGCGTATTGAACGCTGGGAGATATCGGGCTGGATCACTGCATTGCGTGTTTGGTTAGTTACCGAGAAGCCGGTTTAGCTTTAATTGAGCACGTTCCAGCAGTTGTGATGCCCTGGTGGATAAGTTTACTTAGTTTCGGAGAGTCGAAGAGATGAACGCTGTGAGACATTGCGCTGAATCGTTCAGAGCAATGTTTCATTGCTCAGTCGTATCCTGCCATAGGTTATGATTTAAAAAATGTAGTCGCTTCAAACCAATGAAATTTGAAGCTCTTGAATCGAAAATTTTCGCGAGAGAATAGTGCACTTAGTGACTTTACTTTTCCAATGGGTCAAACAAGTATTCGTAACGTAGCAAATAATTCACATTCTTCGTTATTAAACATATTTGGGAAAACCTTGGAAAATTGTAAGTTTTACGTAAGAAAAGGCAAGACCAAATACATTAGGTAATCTTTAGTGAGCAAGAATTTATTTGAAAATGTTCAATGAACAGCTAAAATAAGAGAACAGGGTGGCATATAAGTATTGTTTACGTAACAATCAATACTTGGTCGCATAGCCCTTATTAGCTACGACTGCTTGCAGGCGATGCTTGTATAAAAAAATGAGGGTTTTGCAGAAGTATTTTCCAGAGGTATTTTCTCACATTCAAAGCAGAATTGTTCCAATTCAGCCAAATTTGATGGTTTCCTCATTTAACTTTAATCTCCAACTGTTTCCAAACATTTTCAATCGGATTAAGATCTAACGATTGTGAAGGCCAGTCTAAAACTCTGACCCTCTTACTACGAGCTACTCCGAAGTGTATTTCGACTTGTGCTTATGGTCGTTATCTTGTTGAAACACCCACTTAGTTCTTTTCAACCCGTGGCTCTGAACTGAAGGCATCAAATGTTCAGACAACATTTCGCAGTAATTGGTCGAATTCATGGCTCCGTTAAAGACATGGAGTCGTCCTGGGACTGTAGAGAAAAAACAACCCTGTAACATGATGCTTCACTGTGAACAGGGTGTTTTTTCGTTGCGTGGAAGTATTCGGTTTTCACCAAACAGTCCTATTGTAATTACTGCCGAACAGGTCGATTTTTGTCTCATCTGACCAAGCATTTTATTTTGAAATAGTCATCCTTTTAGTTAATAATAGCATTTGCATATTGCAATCGAGAGGCAACATGTTATTTCTTCAGCAGTGAGACTTTTCGAGCAGCGCGTTTCTCCAGGTTTTCTTTACGCAAAACAATACTAAAGATTTGCTTAGGTACGCTCACCCGTGCTGAGGACAAATGTTCTGCTAATTCTTGGCGAGATACCTGAAGGTCTTTCTTAACCATTGTGACAGTTTTAGAGCGATCTTGTTGTGATAGTTTACTTGGAGCACCCGATCTTGCTTTAATGGCCATAATCCCTTCAGGTTTCCATTTCTCTATAATTCACATTAAAATGTTAATAGGAATAGAGAATTTCCTGGAAATTTTCTTGTAACCGGTGCCCGCTTTGTCTTCCTTTATAATCATATTCCTCACTTGAATACTGTATTCCCTGAACTTTGGCATCGTGGGAATTCTGAGACTAATTTCAAGGGCAGAGTCTGTTCCCTCATCGAAAACCAAATCGGTCAAAGTACCCATCTAAATTACGTAGACTGTTTTGGAATTTTCTAGAAAGTGGAAAAATAAAATTTCATTCATTTTTAATATGCGAGTCATTCGAGGATTTGAAAACTCTGTTACCAATACTTACTTATCCCACGGTCTTCCTATTTTCCTTTTTTCAACATTTTCACATAAGTTCTTGTTCACTATACATCACCTGATGTGTTTCATTTTGCCCATTCGTATGTGGGACTGACAATTATCCGAGGTTTTCCGAAATATATTTAACATCGAAAAATGTAAGTTATTTGATAACTCACGAATACTCATTTGACCCATTGTAAGGAAATGAATCCAGGTTGACAGTAGACATGAATATAAATCTCTTTTGGAACTGCGAGTGCGCAGAAAGATAGCAATATTTAAAAAGAATATCGGAAGCGAACGAAACGTGTGTATCTCGGTGTGAGTAATGTGATCGTTAGATACCGTAAACGAATTGATTAGGCGATATAGAAGAGAGGAAAATAAAATTTTGAAGGAAAATTTTTTCTCTGAATGATAAAAGTTGCCAAACGCCATGTAATGCAGACTGCTGTAGTATTCATCATGGAGCCAGAAAAATGAAATAAGAATTTTGCAAAAATAATTGAAACTAACGACGATTTTTGAGAATCTCACGGTACAAAATTTGAATTGCTAAGGGCTCAAATTGGAGAGTTTTCTATAAAAATACCTTTGTAACGTTCCCAAATGTAAATGATTCAATAAATCAGACTAACTACGCGGAAAAAGTGCAATTCGTACGCTGAAGAACAGTCAAAGTGAGCATGAAATAACAAAAGTCAAGCACATTTCTGGAAAGAAGTCAAATAAACTTTTAAAAGAATATTCAATGAGAGTTTTGTTGACGTCTTACGTCCTATGATATTCTCGGGAAGTAAATGGATGGCGCGTCTGAGATGACTGAGAGAACGACGCAGATAAGCGATTGACGAGGGGGTGACGGTGGAAAGGAAGACTGTCTTCTATGAGCTTATACCCTCTGAAATAATACTCGAAATCAGGCGTCTCACCGGCCGTTGTAAATTTCTTTTGTTAAGGTAGATAAAGTTGTTCATCCACGATTTCTATCAAGATTTCAAGTATGTATTGTCTAAAATTGAGGAACAAATTCCAATTGAATGAGTTAAAGAAAACTACATAGTAATTAATCCTTTATTACCTTGTATTTAGTATGTGGACCTTATTTTTAATAACTTCTGCATATCTTCTCACACAGGATTTCACGAACGTTTGGCAATCTGTAACTGTAAGTTTTGCCCATTATTTCTGTAAATTAAGCCCTAAATCTTCAAATTTGACCGATTTCGATCCATAACTTTCTGCCCAAAAATTTTTCGTAGGTTTTCTATGGAATTCATACCTGGACTTTGTGCATGCCAGCCCATGACCTCTATTTTTTGCTCCTTGAGATAGTCCAATACAAGTTGGCCTTATGACAGGGTGTATTATCCTGCATAAATACAGGCTTATCAATATCACTATTTTGTAACACTGAAAAAACATCGTTTGCTAACGAGTTCTTATATATCCCAGCATTAACTCTTGCATTTAAGCGCACAAGAGGGGACGTACCTTCTCCAGAAATCATTCCAAAGATCAAAACGCAGCCTCCACTGAATATAACAGTCTTCTTGGTGCAGTTTTCATTCAAAGATTGGCCTCGTCCCCTTTTTACTTATTGCTTACCATCACTCCCAAAGGCATAGAACTTCGATATGTCTCTAAAGAAAATTTGGCATCAGTCATTTTCTGACCACAGCACATGCTTCGAGTACATATATCATTCAAATTCACCTGCCACGGACGACTTCAGCGCTACATATTTTCAAGACAAGGCAGCTGGAACAATCGCACTCGGGCCGGGGAAGTTCCTGCACTATCTGCACCTGTCCCGGACAGCCGCCGCAGACAAGCGCTTGCTGCCATTGCGACGCTCTGGCAGCCGCAGCTCTGGCAAACACGCACTAAAACAAGTCAAAATAAAACCTTTTTCTGTGCTGGTTAGGGAGTAATGGAGGCGAATAAAAGATAATTTAGTAAGAATTGGGCATCTAAAATTAAGAGGAACTCATGGAGTGTCCAACCTCTACAACTCCACCGCCAGTGTGCGCAGTGTCCAGACTCCATCCACAACCCCACCATCAGTGTATGCAGTGTCCAGACTCCACAACCCCACCATCAGTGGGTGCAGTG
>VOMN01139150.1:0-44258 GCA_014899125.1 Orchestia grillus | reverse complement strand
ATAGCTCAAAAATTGGACAGAACTTCTGTTACAACCTGATACGATCCTGTGATTTGTTGGTAACGGAAAGTATTAAAAAAACTCTAGCATCAACAAAAATGACATTTAAGTCTCAAACAACACACCTCTTCCTCCATATCTTTCCTGTTCATTGGGTGCAAAAATGTGAGCCGCATGTAATCATTGTCAAAAATTCATAAAATTACACTATAAGTTTGAAGTGTCCCTGCAGTTATGCAACACCTGTTTGTGTACATGTCAGTGGTAGATGTGCTATGAAACGTTTACCATCCACAGTAAGCAGGAAATATTTTCTGTGAATATTTGGCATGCCGTGGTTAGCTGAGAGCTCACAGGATTAAGCAGGTCCTATCAGGTGTGCCAGGGAAGTTTATTTTCTCATCTATTAAGGGCACTCAATCCTTAAATGACAAACTTTGGTATTGGTATACTGGAATGCCACTAAATAACGAGGAGTGTAGTGCAGGCTTGTCTCCCAAAGAAGCAGTTGTGCAATATTCCTTGACAGGAAAAGTGATCTGTTCAGTCCTAGGGACTGGCTTTCCGATTGAAAATTTTCTTTGCACGCGATTCAAATTAAGATTGTTTTATCCTGAAAATGCAAGTACAGTTTCTATTCATCAGTTTCAATTAGTGTAGTGCAATTACTTGTGGAGCAGGTATTGCAGGTGAAGTCATTGTTGCATAGTGTACAACTGACTGGAGACTTGACCATATACGGACTAGTGTTGTAGGTAGGTGTATACTACTAGTACACTATGTAGAGATGCTAGTGCAGTAAATATAGGTACTTGTATAAGTGTAAACTACTAGTGCAGTAGGTATGTATGACTAGTATAGCAGGTAGAGACAGTGCTGTGAAATCCCTGTTGTGCAGCATGCAACTAACGTATAACTTTACGATGCACAGGGAAGGTGATGGTGGAGCAGGATCATCTGGCTGCCTTCCTCAAGTTAGGACGGGCCTTGCAGGTAATTTTATCTTGTACATGTCAATCTTCTCATTAGTGAATTAAAAGCTAAGTTCTTTAGGGGAGCCTCGATGAGTGTATGCCTATATCATGTTGTGTTTGAATTAAATTTTTCTTAAATTATACAATTTTTATGATGTACATAACTTTATTACAATCCTGACTGCATCATTCTGAAAGTCCACATTGAAGTATTTTTACTAATGAATAAATGTTTTAAACCCTACATAGACACAAAAACAGTATGTGATTGTTGAGCATCAGTGAGTGTACTGCATTAGGAAACAATTAGAATCAATGCTAAACAAATATTTGTTCCTGGTCTCTGTATGTGATTTTTTTTTCCTGAAAAGTGGATTTCAGTGGTACAAACATTTATTTTTTATAGCTTGTATCAAAATTTACATTTTGGGAGCAACATTACGTATTATGCAAAATTTAACTTGATCCTGAGTAACTCTAGGATGACTACAACCTGTTTACAAATTGGCATTTGCTAGAACTTTATTTTCATGGCATTCATACCCTAAAGACTAGAGAATTTGAGAACCAACACTGAAGGAAATTTTGTAACTTGAAGTTTGATAAATTTGTTGGAGTGTATTAAAGAAATCCATGCTTTCCAGTCAAAGTTTTTTGCTGGAACACGCATACATAGAGATGATTTCATGCCACCCAACGCTTTTTATAGATTATATTGTAGTTTATCGATGGGACGACGATTTAGTTGTACCGGGTTTCAGAGTAAAGCCACAACTCTAAGAGAGACAAGGTGTGCACAGGATTTGTGTGGTGGTTGATTGAGCTTTCATGCAAGGTTTACTCAAGTGTTAATCTGTAGCTGGTCTTGTAATTGTGCTATGTGGTTGGGATATCGAAACTTTCTATTTTTATGGAGGGGGGGTTGTATTGTTTTGTAGACTGCAAGGAGGGGTGTTGTGGTTACCGCAGTAAAGTTTTGTAGGCTTTGATAGGAGTACTTGCGGAGTAGATAAATTATTTTATTGACTTGTGACTGTGTAGTCAACAGTGACTGTTAGTAGAGCAACCACAGCTTTTAAATAGGTGGCCAGTTACTGTCAACAGGTTAAATGGTTCATACTGGTTTTTTGATCACAAATTTTCATTACTTCTAACCTGAAGTAAGGTTGTTTTATCCTGAGAATGTAAACAAACTCCCTTGTTGCCAA
Organism: Orchestia grillus; assembly: GCA_014899125.1. NCBI lineage: Eukaryota > Metazoa > Arthropoda > Malacostraca > Amphipoda > Talitridae > Orchestia > Orchestia grillus. Next base: position 42,076 of record VOMN01139150.1, on the reverse strand, counting down.
CTTAAATCGTTGCCTCTCAATCACCCTCTTTATTCCGGTTTACGACGCTGGTCTGGGGATTGAAACATCTTTATTTCTCTGGGGAGTTTGAGAAGGACCCTAGATGAGCCACGAGGTGGCAGTGCAGGCTCGTAAGTTCACACTATAGACTTGCATGATTTTTGTTCGTCGCAAGTAAGCATTATTTACCGACTCCTTTTCTTGGGAGGGGATGTTAGAATACAAATCATTTCTATGTAACTTCGCGTTCGTGTCGTATTTATTACTGGTGTTCAGTTGAAGAAAGGAATGCTAAAATTTCTTTGACTTGACCACAACAGCAGAGTTCTAGCATAAAACTTTTCTGTAATTTTGTGTTAGTCCCAAAGGCATCAAAGATAGTAATTTTAACCACCGAAACACTGCAGAAGTTCAACTTCATGACATGAGCGTTGTGTGTGTGTGCGCGCAGGTACGGGGCATCTTGGACATCGCCGCTCAGTGTGAGGAGGCAGGGCTCACCACCGCCGAGGAGACGAAATGTGAGTGCTCTTCTACTCCTCCACTTCTTTAAGCCCTACATCGACCCAATTGTACTGGTGGTCAGGCGGCTGTTAGCTCTGCACTAACTACTGGCTGCAGCCTTATGCGTGCACGCACAAAGGCCTCATTTAGCTTTTTACAAACTACTAGCAGCAGCTTTATGAACCTTTCCCATTTTGAGACATTCACCTGTAAAGTGTTGAGCCAGGCCGGTGGACGTAAATTGCCGAAAATGCGATTCTGATGGACTGAATGTAAAAAGCATGTAGGATTAGAAAATTCATGTGTAGTTTCTCTTTAATAATTTGTTATGCAATTGAAAGTGATCTGGTTGTAGCACCTTCCAATAGGACATGGGCCATTTTGTTCTAGTGAGCAACAGAATTTGTATGTCAACTATTTCATTTATGCAACTTTTTGTATAGATCAATGGAGGTGTTTAGAGTGAATTGTTTCTTCTTAACAATGGTTCTTATCTAGTCTGATATTGTACGATGTTGAACATCGTACAACTCTCAAGGCAATACCTTCAACGCACAAATGATTTTTAGTCTTGTATTGAGCATTTTTGAACAAAATAAATGTATTTAGCCTTGTATACGTTTGCAATACTACTGCATTTAGCTCTGCAAAAACTAGCTGTATCCTAATGAAATGGGGCTATGTGGTCTGCTTGGTCAATCAGGGGTTGACTTTGACTCTCTCTTCTTCCCTCACAGCCAATGCCCAGTACAGCACCACAGTGCAGTCTCAGAAACAGCAGCAGCAGCAGCAGCAGGCTGCCGCAGCGGGCTTGAAGACACAGTCAGCTGCAGAGACCAAGAAGTATGCCTTCATGCTCGACAAAGCGAAGAAAGCACCACAACAGGTCGTCAGAAAACCAGGTCAGTTTCTCCGGATTTTGCAGCACCTTGCCGTGCGAAGCAAGCTTGCACTTTGTGGCGGGTAAGTGTAACTGACGTGTTGGATTTATGCATACGGGGTGTTTGAAAACTAATGGGGTACGCACAAACTTTAGCAGTAGGTGTAAAAAATTGAAAAGGGCTTTTTCAGGAATAGGTATAAATCAAAACATTAATATTTTTCAAAGTATAGGATGGTAATGGTTGTAAGTCTCTGAGGATGTTTCTTACTCTCTGCATCGTGCCGTGCATCGTTTTATTACGTCCGGGAATCACTTCTGTGTGTCTATCAGACCTGCACTGACGTCGCGGGCGGGCATTTTAAACACTTATTGTAATTCCAGTTCCGTAATGAAGTTCATTGAAATCCAATAAGCTCCCTTTACACACGACTTGGGAGACTGCTCCCATTGCATTTAAATAGACCCTGCTCAACTTTATGAGATTCGACTTCTCTGAAATGAGAAATATTCAAATTGTTACTTATTTATGGAAGAATCCTTTTGAGGTTTATATCTGTCGTCAAGGTTTGTACTACTAGTTTTAGAACACCCTGTATGTATATATATCCATATTATATATGTATGCATGTTTTTTTGGACCGCTGTTTGCTTGGCAGTTTCCCCTTCCTTGATCGTTTGGTCAAAGCTTCAAGGTCAAATTTTTGGTGTTGTAATATGATAACAAATCCTTAAATTGAGGGAACTGACCAGTTTCTTGGTTTCATATCAAATTCTCATTTGTGGGTGGCTCTCAGAAAATACTTGTATTCATAGTATACGTTTTATGTTGACCAATTTTAAAGTGCAGTGCATTTTATGAGGCTACAATGTCTTGCTAGCCTTACATCAGCTGAAGTGTAGATACTGTGCCGTAAGCGAGATGATGAGCACATCTGTGAAGAGCCCTTTCCAGCCACAGTCTCAGCACCACCCTGCAGTGCCCTGCAGGCTACTAACGAAGTAAAACCTAAACTTTGTGGGGATTTTGTCACCCTGTCCTTCAGATGCTTTGGAAAACAAGTATGTGAACTTGTTTGGTTTGAGTATTGTCCATCATAGCAACGGATAGCGTTTAGTTAAAGATTGGATGGGTATTGAAGCGTGTGCTGCACACCACGTGGGGAGGGTGAAGGTAATCACGCACAGTGATGGCCTGCCAAAGATCTCGAGTGTTGCAGTTGTGGCCTGCATGGCTCGAGTGTGGCCCAGAAAATGGCGAGTTGTAAGATTTGAGGTCCGTCTTGAGCGCTTGGGGAATCTGTCTCGTCTTTTACCCTTCTCATTTCGGCCGTGGATATTATGATTTATTGATTAATTTGTGTTTTTATCTCTGATATAAGCTTTGGAGAAGAATGACTGTGTCTAGTACCATGTTTGGAAGTATAATTTTGAATATTTTTTTTCGGGTACTGGCTAATTAGTGAACATTTTTTCCTCGTAGAAATTTCAGTGAGGTGCTGCTGTTCAAATGGTGCTCTCTGTTTCCTTATGAACAGAAAGTTTACTGTTAATGTGAATTAGCTGGGCGGTTATTTAGAGGGTTTTACATTGACTTTCGCTCATCCTTTTTCTTTAGTGGCTGACTTACTAAGGAAGCAACTGTGCATCTTGTTTGTAATTTTTTCACCTATTAAATATCCATCATTTCAGCTGATCAAGCCAAGCAGCAGCAAGTGCAACAACAACAACAGCAGCAACAGCAGCAGCAACAACAGCAACAGCAGCAGCAGCAACAACAACAACAACAGCAGGTCCTTCAACAGCAACAGCTGCAACAACAAGAGCAACACATCCAACAGCAGCAGGCATCACAGCTCTCCGCGGCAGTAAGTGAAGCAGAGCATCTGTACGCCAAAATAAAGTCCCAGCGTAAAGCGTGTCCGCGTTTCTCGACCGAGCGATGTCTCCTAGCAGTAGACTTGAGGTGCATGTCAAGACGTCCGTGCAGGGAGCACTCTTGCCTCAATAGCCTGTGTGATGCGTGTCTGCAGATGTGTCCCTTGAAAAGCTCGCGCTGCGTAAGCGGGCGAAAGCTTGGGTAAATAATACGGAACTCCAGTTGATGTTTACAACCAGAAGATGCATCTTGGGCGTCCTTTGAGCTAACCAATAATGTGACAGCCTGTGCCACGCGGTTGTTCCGTTTGAGCACTTATTGTGCGAGCTACTGCCCTGCTGAAGTATCAATCTATGAATCTGCCTTGCAGAAGATCGTATGATCTACTTTTGTTTCAGTTTGCTCTCGTTTATCTTTCAGGTGCGCATTACTGAGAGTGGAGGCTTAATGTGTGGTAAACTTCAGAATCAGAGGGTGCATTGCAAGATATTTGTTTATATTTCTGGCTAAAGAGGACAGGTTTATTATTGGATATACGTAAATCTTAATCATTAACCGGAACTTTCTTCATGGGGGTTTTGTGATGCCAGAAATGATGGGGATCAATTCTATTTAGCCGAGTACTCAACCAAATCAAGCTATGCCTTAGTACTCAACGGTATGTCCTTAGCTCTTTGGAGCTACACTATTTGTTCTAAAATTTACCATGCGATGTAATCTCCATAACCATGATGGATTCTAAAATCTACAATATGATTTATTCTACGATGCATTTTCCATTACCAAACATAGTTACAACTGAAAAGTTCTGACCTATCGTATCTAATCCGTGTCCTCCAGAATGTCAGAATTGGTTCTGCCTACTCGCCTTACAATTTTCTATTCAAAAACAGGCTTTTGGCCTCCGCTCAGCGTAGGCAGGAGATCCTAAAACGCCAGGCGTCAGAGGCCAGAAATTTCTCCTACTATTTTACGTTGGTTTAGCCAGCAGTCTCTGGTAACCTTCTCCGTGTCGCTCAGGACGGCAGCGAGGTGGACTCGAGTACCATAGAGGAACTACAAGCTGCCCTGGCGTCGGGGCAAGCGTTGCTGCAGGCGGATGGGTCTGGGGGTGACACTCTGCAGATGATGGGAGGCCAATGTGTGGTGACGGGGTCGGGGCAGACCTACGTCGTGGTGCAGGAGGGCGAAAACATCAGCTTCGTGCCTGCCGAGATGGTGCAGGGCGACCTGCAGGCTGCTGTTAATGGTTCACAGGTGAGGAGGGCAAACGGGGCGTGGTTCTAGGAATTCATGACTCCACGTGCACGTGCGGCTCGCATTTCTGTGCCTAGAGAACGGGGCGGGGAGGAGAGAAGGTTCGACGTTGGAGACTTTCTGATCAGATTTATAAGTAACTGCAGCCTTAAGTGTGCCTGCAGTACGGCTGCAGTGAGCTTTTTACGGAAAACCAACAACGGTCCTTATGAGAGTGGATTTTGAAATTCGTATGAATGGTAAAGAGTTTAGACCAAACTTGATTCTTCTTTACTACATGACCTCCTCCACCCAGGCGGAAGGCGATGGTGCTGACGGAGGCGGTGCTGGGGTAGTGACTACCACAGAAGCTTCTACCAGTGAACGTTCACAGGACGAACTTGTGAGCTCGAGCGAAGTGCAGCAGGCGGAGACACTGCCAGCCTCAGCGGGCGTTGGAGGGGAGGAGGGCGTGGAGGGGGCCGCTGGCACTGCTGCTGGAGGCGACCCTGGCAGCCTCGAGACCATGAGCGTGGTCGAGAGTCTCGTGAAGCTGGGGGAGAAGCAGCCGGAGGGCGCCGCTACTGATGGGGGAGACGCGGCCGAGGTGAGAAACTTCTGAAAGGCTTGTGCCGTTCACGCCTGAATTTGTCTTGTGGTGGAGTTATTAGGGGCGGGGGCTGCGAAGTATTTGGAGCTGAGTGTTGGATTTTTACTCATTTTCATTTGAAGATGAAAGGTACAGGTGAATCGTACTATTAATAATAATGAAAGTCGTCAAGTCGTGCGCGCACTCAGTCAAACAAATTGTTTAGCATGAACTTGACGGAATCCTGTTGTGGCATTACTGCGTCTAGCATTGTACCGAAGTCGGAACACTATGGTTACTCTCCATGTATTCGTATGTGCCGTGTCGTTCGCGTCGCTAAAGCGATGGGCGATGTGACAACGCTCGTGTGTGAAAATGTGCGGTAATGCCGTATTCGCCATCGACTTCGTTAATACACGTGTCCAAATTGTGGTCACCTTGGACAACCTCGCTGTGCTGTGCCACAGCGCCTTTCTGCTGCTTGTAATATTTCGTGGCTATCCTCACGACGTTGACCTGCGATCCTAACGATGTTGACCTGCGATCGTGACGATGTTGACTTGCGTTTCAATTGCGACCACTCGTAAAAATTCAGCTCCGAGTTTCCTTCAGCGATGGTGCAACTTTAGCAGCACTCTACGGTGCTGGATGTTGGTCCCTTCAGGGGCATAGTTAGGTTTGTCTGTCGTTTGCTGTGGGGAGTAGTGTCCCTAGGGCACTGTTAGGTTACCTCGGCTATAAGTAGGCTTTGGGGACTTCTATCTTTCGTACCCCCTTTGCGTCACATCATTTTTGCACCTACTTTGCCAGGTATTCTTCATTTTTTCTTTATGAATTTGCTATTGCTGTGCGTAGAGAGCGTTTTATGGGAACAAACCTGTGCGTAGATTCCCCGTTTTCTACGGTCCATACTAAATGGTTACTTTTCACTGTGTTGAGATCGCATTCCATGTCGCGGGGGAGCTTTAGACGAACTAATAATCTTGTTAGACGAACTAATAGTCTAATCTTGCTGAATATTGGTGTGGAGCTTGGCTACGCGTTGCTTAGGTGTCCTCGGGATGGCTAACCGATACCATAAAATCGAAAATGAGTCGTTGAAATGGTTGAATTCTAGCTTCAAGGAAAAAATGCATTGATGGCCAAGCTGTGCTTCATATTGATGCCTGAAACTCGTGTAGCTCTAAATTTTCAAGGGCTTCTGATTCTCGCAGCTTACGTCTGTTAACTCGCGCCTAGGCAGTTGGAGGGTACCAAATCTGGCGCGTAGCTAGGATACGACGAGCTTTAACTTCAGCGTGGGACGCTTTTACCATTTCTGTTCTGAATTAATTTCTCTCAGTAAACTAACTTTTTTGTTTTGTTTGACTTTGGCGTGTTTTAATGGAAAAGAAACATGTATGGGGCAACTCTAGCTGGGGCTTCACGCGTGGCATTTGCTACCATGTGTTGAAAAGTGGATTAAATCCCTTCATATTAGCGTAAATGTAAATTTATGTGTGACGTATGAGTTGCACCAAAGTGTAAAGGGCTCAAGCAATACCAAAGTCAAGTAAAAATTAAATTCGTCACGAGAGTCACGCCGAGGCGGGATGGGTTAAAAATTCGGTAAGGGGAGTCCAGTGTGGATTATGAACCCCTCACTATCCCCCTCCCCCCTCCCCCATTCCTCGGACATGGCAAAACTGCCTCCAGGACCTCCTTTGTTTGCCCACCACCGCCTCCCTGTGCTGCGAGACAGGCGCTTGCGATTTGGATCATGCAGCTTAGAAAGTAGAGGCAGCTCAAAGTCCTTTTCTTGGTTACACTCTGCAGGGCCGAGGATGGTTACTAAGTAAGAAGTATGTTTCTGAAAATGCTGCTGAAAAACGAGCAAAATTTCTCTATAATTGTTATCGTTCATGTACAAATATAAAACGTATTCACTCTTCTACTCCATAGCCATGGAACTGTAGGGCGACACAGGAAAACGGGAATCTTTTGAAATGCGTAGTGGCCATCATGCAGGGAAAATTACGTCTACTGGACGTTATTTTCAAACTTTGAAAATTTGAATTACTGTCTCTTACTGGTTCAATTACTATCAATAAAAATTTTTGGTTGGTGTTTTTTTGTTCATGGGTTTTTCCCAAAGTTCCCGTTTTTCTATGACCCCACACGGACATATTGAGGGTTTGTGTTCTTGTGCGTGCGTGACTATAATTATAGGCACGCAGGCACAAGAAATAAGTCGGGGACTTTACGATTATAATCGTAAAGCTACGTGTCGGACGAGCGGCTCTGCGCTCAGGCAGTTCAGTTCTACTTTGATTGTGGCCTTCCCTCGTGTGGCAGCCGCGGATACCAGGGTCCCCTAGGGGGCGTGTTGGCAGGTGAGGGAATGAGCGCGGGGTAAATGTCCTCAATTAAATATTATCCATTGACAAGAGTGGGAAGGAGTGGTCATTTGGCAATACGTAATGAGTGAGCTGGAAAAGATCCAGGAAGAAATGCCTTGCAAATTGGATTCTCTAAGATTGTGTTGGAGTCGAAATGAGGCTTTTCGTTGCTCTTCAATTGTTCTAACTTGACGTAGCAATTTGTTGTAATTGCTGACAAAATTAAAATAACTAGGTACTATGTTATTTCAAAATTCATGCTTCTGAGTTTCATTACTTCACAATGCCATAGTCAATACTTTTTTTAAATTTTTGCTTACATTACTTCTTTTCGCTATCAGAGGCCTCTGTTCTTATACAACTACAAATAGCAGTTTTCTAGCCCATCACCTGCCTTTGATGCCTAAAGTAGCACCTCAGTCTAACGAGTATTTGACCATAACTCGGTATTAACCCATTCCTAGCGGCAGGGTCCCAAACCCATTCCCTAGCGGCAGAGTCCCCGACCCATTCCCAAAAGCTGAAACTCTGCATATACATAGTCTCCACCGCTGTTGGCGACTTACCCGCAGAGCTTTTATGAAGCATGTTAGGTGTCGCCTAAACCTAGCTGGCGACACAACACGGCGACTGCACATGGACGCGCGTCCGAATGGACCTGGTCTTTGGAAGATCTGTGTGTAGCTCCGCCGCTTGGAGTGGGTTAATTAAGGTGCTTAGTTTCCTGCTGTATTTTATTGTCTCCGTGCACGGCACTCGAGTGACGCGGGCTTCGCGGTTTTTGCTTTTCTGTCGCTCCTCCTTGTTTGCAATTTTCTTTTTGCGGTTTATTTTTTTGTGCAGTGTGGCGGAATTTCAAGGGTGATCATTTCTCATATCTGACTATAAGCATCGTAAAATGACAACACATTTCTCGAGGATCTCATTCCTGTTCCCCTATCGCATGACGTCTATTTTTTTTTTTTCTCGGAGTCTTGAAGCGTCAGCGCGTTAAGGTTTTTTCTAATTTCAATCTAGAATAATTTTTTCAGCACAAGACAGCGACGTGATTTTGCGGCTTCTGCTCGATCATGCGCATTGAAATTCTTCACTGTTGTCACGCACAACACATTAGTATGTGATATTGTTGGAGAGCCAGCTATTACGGTACCTCTGAAAAACAATGATGGAAATGAAACACACGTTCATGATTATGACCGCCGATGGTTCCGTGTTCGGTCATATTGGAGCTCTACAATGTTTCACCCCTTTTACAACTGATCTGCGATGAGTCAAGGTCCCGTAGAAGTATTTCTGAGCCGTGTACTGTGAGACTCAAATGGTTTGTGAACCGATTGGCCGATGTCCCGCTTCGAGTCGTCAAAGCTCTTGATTTTTGTAACCGGATGTTACTTTTCTTGATGCCTTGCTGAATAATTTTTTTTATTTTTTTTTGGTTATGGATATCAGACACACTTTTGTTGCATTCTTACCTAGGTTATTGATATTTGCTTAGATGTTGTTTCATTCCAAAGAAAGACGGGTATACTATATTGAGCGATTAATGGTACAATTTTTTTATTTCGTCGTATGTTTTCTAAGTTGATCGGTCATAGACACTGACTTCCTCACTTTTCAGTGTCGTTATTATTAATGTTTAATTCTTGTTCATATTATTAATTTTTTGCCATTCCACTTCATTTGTGAGAGCTTTGTTTACACTTAATTTAACATTTTATTTGATCAAAAGTTGATAGTCATGTTAATCGAGACATGTTCTTTTTGATTTATTTTTTTGTTCTGTTCTACGTTTTAGATGGGCGGCCATTCGATGCCGATGATAGACAGCGACATGCTGGAGGTACGGGCGGAGCACGTTTGCATGGGTAGCCTTTAGTGTCGCCGTAGTCTGCCATTATTGTACGTGGTCCTCCGAGTCTGAGGTTATGTCGGTGGGGTTGTGCTGCTGCTGGGGATGTTGCGTCTGTGATTTATCTCTGCTTGGCTTTATTTTACTCCATTGCGGCATGCTTCCGTCGCCATTTGATGGTGACACCTCTTCATGTGGGCTGCTTGGAAGGCTTGGTTACGGTGCGTGTGGTGTGAGAGAGAGTGTGCGAGCCATGTTTAAATGCTAGAGGGTTGTACTTGTAGTCGCCATGGAATTGTCAGCGGCCTGCTTGTGTATGTAATCAGTCAACTTTACGCCTTGTGGTTGCCTGAATAGTAATTACATCTATGAATGTATCCTTGGGGTTGCCTGATTAGTAATCACATCTATGAATGTAACCTTGGGGTTGCCTGATTTGTAATCACATCTATGAATGTAGCCTTGGGGTTGCCTGATTTGTAATCATGTCTATGAATGTAGCCTTGTGGTTGCCTGATTTGTAGTTACATCTATGAGTGTAGCCTTGGGGTTGCCTGATTAGTAATCACATCTGCGAATTGTTGTCTTGAGGTTGCCTCTTCAGTGATTGTTTGGTTGTAGTAGCCCCGTGATTGCTTCTTAAAACGTAGATTGCAGCTATGATGGCTGTATCGGTGGTTGACGATTGCCGCTGCGTTCAGGTGAAATTTTAAATTCCGTATGATAGTTCTTTGAGATCCGAGCCTCATATTTTTTGAATAACTCATTTTATCGCATTCGATTAAATTGGACGTTTTCAATTGATTCTGAAGTGATGATAAATTTTTTGGTCAGATTTTTGGCTGGTATTCAGTACTGAGAGTTTGGACTGTATGTAAATGAATTGACCCTATAAAGACTAGCACATTTTTTGAATCAACGAAATATTGCGCAAACCCTCGTTCATATTTTTTGCGCTTGTGTGCGTATTCAGGGTAGTTTTGAACTAAACTGAAAGAATGGGAGATTAAACAAGATTATTCCTAACGTCCTTCTGGAGCACCAGCGGTCTTGATGGGGTTACTCGCTCTCTTCGTGTTATTGCTGACTTTTCCTTATTGCCCACTGATTAATGTACCTTCCTTCATCACTGCTTGGTGGTACGATTTTTCTTCATTGCCTCGTGATTATTATAGCAGATCATCATTGCCTCGTGATTATTGTAGGCTTGTCATCATTGCCTCGTGATTATTGTAGGCTTGTCATCATTGCCTCGTGATTATTGTAGGCTTGTCATCATTGCCTCGTGATTATTGTAGGCTTGTCATCATTGCCTCGTGATTATTGTAGGCTTGTCATCATTGCCTCGTGATTATTGTAGGCTTGTTATCATTGCCTCGTGATTATTGTAGGCTTGTTATCATTGCCTCCTGATTATTGTAGATTTGTCATCATTGCCTCGTGATTATTGTAGGCTTGTCATCATTGCCTCGTGATTATTGTAGGCTTGTTATCATTGCCTCGTGATTATTGTAGGCTTGTTATCATTGCCTCCTGATTATTGTAGATTTGTCATCATTGCCTCGTGATTATTGTAGATTTGTCTTCATTGCCTCATGATTATTGTAGATTTGTCTTCATTGCCTCGTGATTATTGTAGATTTGTCTTCATTGCCTCGCGATTATTGTAGGCTTGTCATCATTGCCTCGTGATTATTGCAGACTTGCCATCATTGCTTCGTTGTTATTGTAGACTTGCCATTATTGCCTCGTGATTATTGTAGATTTGTCTTCATTGCCTCGTGATTATTGTAGGCTTGTCATCATTGCCTCATAATTATCTCAAACTTGTCATCATTGCTTCGTGGTTGTTGTAGTTCATCAACATATTGTCAATAACACGTATCTTGCGTCGTGAGGCGAGTCAATTTACCCCCGCAAAACAGCACCATCGCAGGGCACCTGTTGATGTGGCTTGCCATCTTGCCTGCACCTTTAATCCGTGCCAGCGTCCCTCACCTCACGTGGTCACCTCGTGGGTACAAGATATCCACGAAAAAGGCGCACACCGACTAAAAATTTTAACATTTTTTATGTCTCCGTGGTGCCGTATTGTTCCATCACGTTTGATTATCTGTTCTATTTGCTAGAGTTGAACTCTGCTGTGGTTAATCCGTATCATCGATGTATAGAGTTATTGATATTGGAAGTCGGTGTGCACTTGTTCCGTGGACACCCTGCCCAAGGGAAGTAGATATTTCCCGGGAAGTAGATGGATGTTTCTAAATATTTACCCTACAAGGGTAAGTAGAATGTGGTGGTCTGGTCTAGCTCTCTGCAGGAAACGGCGTGTGGGCATCAAATGCTTTGTGACCGACCAGCTTACGGGTCTGACTGTTCTGTGACTTGCATTGCGTTCTTCATCAGGACTTGTACTCATTCCGTTTTTGCTTTCGTTCATTTTTTGCGTTCATTCTTTTAAATGCTTTTTTCTTCAGTTTTATTTCTGTTTGTATTCTTCATTATGACTTTCAACAATAGGCACACGTTTGTACCTGAAATGGAATGTTTTAGTTGCATTAAGCTGCAGGACTAACTCGGCAGTGTACTACAGGATGGACAGCAAGACTTGAACCTCGAGCACCAACAAGTATTTGGTATATTTTGTTTGAAGTTGGAGTGATTGCGGGTCGTCTTCCGCTCCTTGGTATCGATTCTGTCGTCTTATACTGATGCAATGACTAGGTCAGTGTTCGGCCTCCTCTCAGTTGTCCCAGCTGCTCGGTATGCTGGGAACCCACGCTAGTTGTTGCCCTGTGACCTCCGTCCTAGCTGCTTGCTACGCTCGAAGTGGGACGTCCCTGCCGGTCCCAAGTAGTGCTGCATTTCCACACCTCACAACTGAACTTGAAGCTTCTGCTATTCTGCGGACCTCTTCTGCGCGTTGTTCTGTGCTTGCCCTGTGCGATGCAAGGGAACTATAATAGTTTCACTTTCTCTCATTCCATTTGATCACTATCTAATTTCAATGACTCGCAACTAACTGCTATCAACCTGAAACTGATGAATTGTTTCTTCCGTCATATCTGTAAAGAAACTTAGCTCCGCTGAATATAGTTCGAGCTCATGCAATGCTACGACTGCCCATCCATTTCTATATGAATACCAATGATTATGGAGATCACACTGCCTCTAATTCAAGGATTTCACAAAGGATCCTAGAAAGTTCATAGGAGCAATCGGCTAACAAATTCAAGTTACACGTTTATGAATTCTTCCATTTGAATTCAATGTGACCCTTGACGAACTTCTAATTTCAAATTGACGTTGGATTCTATTTTATGCCTCGACTCATAGAGCCAGTTAGCTGCGGTGCGGACGTGGGACATGCATCTTACATCAGATATGAACAACGCTGGGGTCGTAACTTGACGAACTTTAGGATTATTTAAGTGACCTCATCATCTCATGTTCAGACGCGTTAACTCCGCCTTTGATCAACGAGTGTTGCACTTCATCCTTTTTAACTCGGCTAAGGAATATATGTAACATTCAAAACTCGATAATACAAAATTCTGGATTGAAAAGGTTTAGGTCCCCGAAATTAACACCCAGCGCTCGTATGTATCGTGTCACATTAGCGATCACCGGAGGGTCCGTCGGCGCGTTTTAGCGCTGGGGCGTGCAGGCTGTGGTCGTGCACGGTTGGTGCACAGCGGTAGGTTGGTGAGTGAAACAAATTCTTCCTGGCGAATTTATGGAAGAAGCTAGCAGCATCTCCGGACAAGACTTGCCCGACCGCGTGTGTCGTGGGTTGCGGGTTACTGATGGCTGGGTGTGCAGGTGGGCCCGGACATGCCCGACTTGGGAGTGGAACCTTCTAAGGACGGGGAGGAGGGGACAGCTGAAGGTGGGGATGGCTCTCACCCCAAGGATGACTCGACTTCCCAAACGCCAGCTGGTGCAGCAGCTTCGTCATCTTCCACTTCTGGGGCCTCCCCAAAGCGGAGGAACTCAGGGGAATGGTCTCCCACAGGTAAGACAAAATACCGCCCCTCTTCCCACACTTGCGATGCGTAGGAGGACAAAAAGTTTTTTGTGAAAATCTGTTTTCTTTTGCATCTTTATTCGAGAGAAGTGTCCGTTCTCGTCAGCAGACTGCTAGGTTCGATGGTCGTTGAGATTTTTTATTACATCGCTTTGTCTCGAAACTAGCGACATTTTTGCATCGCGTTGTCCCGAAACAAGCGACATTTTTTTTACATCATGCAATCCCGAAACTCGTGATATTTTTTATATTGCATTCTCTTGAAAATAGCGACTTTTTTCTACATCGCATTGTCCTGAAAGCAGCGACATTTATAAAATCGCGTTGTCCCGAAAGTAGCGACATTTTTTTACATCGCGTCCTCCCGAAAGTAGCGACATTTTTTACATCGCGTTGTCCCGAAAGCAGCGAAATTTTCTACATCGCGTTGTCCCGAAAGTAGTGACATTTTTTACATCGCGTTGTCTCGAAACCAGCAACATTAAATTCGGAGTTGAAGGGCTAGCCATTGATGGGTAATTTTCTTTCTCTTTCTTTGGCTTTACCAATAGTTATCGCCGCGACTTCTGGGTTGAATTACTTACTTTTTTGAAGAAATTTTTTCACTAATTAACCTCTAACAGTACGGGTGCCTCAACCTGGTTCCAGTGCGAGGTGATATATGTATCGGTCTACGTGAATACTCGCCCTCATTATCTGCAGCTTGCTGCGGGTATTCAACATAATGTACCCTCGTATTTCTGACAATCATTAGTGTCACCACATCGTTTAGATCTCACTACATCAAGGTCGGAGTTGGTGGGTTGAGCCCGCACGCAGGAGGGAGTTTCATGATGTACAGTCCGTGTCCTTCCCGAAAAATCGTACGATAGCGATCGAAGCCGGAATAAAATAATTGACAAGGGTTAAGTCGAAATAATTCCCTAAGTTGGATAAAGCTCTCTTTGTTCGGACCATGAACTTGAAGTCTTAAGTCACTAGAAGATACACTGCCGTAGCACCTTAGAGCCTGATAACTACTTCCGTCGAGGTGTTCTCCGTATGGTCGTGTGCCTATATCAAGTACCTGCCTGGTCGTGTACCTACCTTCTGACCCGTACACCATTTGAAGAAAGGTCATCTGGTCACGGCGAACTTTTAATCGACTTGAAAGGTAAAAAGAGGGCTGCGAGAACACTACAGCGCATCGGTTTGTGTTAATCTAAGCCACTGAAGCGCTAGAGAAATGTGTACAGCTACCCCTACTTCTTGTAACTTACTGTGAATGCTCGTGCGTAGCGACCCCTGATTAGGATATGGCGGTTTCGTTGTAAGTTGTGCCAGGTATAAATTAACCCCTCTAAATATGTTCATTGTAATTACCTCACTCGGAGTTCTCGTTTTGTTTCATGACGTGTGAATTTAATTTCTTGAATATTTCGTTTCCTCGTTCGAATTAAGTTCTTCTTTGACTTTCATTGTCAAACTTTGTTTTCCCTCCACAAGCACCTTTCCTGCACTTTGTTTCTTGACTTGGAGTGATTTTGTTTTGCATCTTCATTGTTTCCGAACTGTCCATTTTTTCGCTTTAATTTTAATGCACTCGACTTTTAAAATCGCACTCGCTAATGCGGACGTTACTGCTAGGTTCAGCGGTCTAATTTCCTTACCCACGGTGAATAACGCGAGACAATTTCACTAAACAAATGTCTATCCATACCAGTGCAGACGCACCTTATAGGTCTGCCTAAATTAGACCTGTACGACGCGTTAGATCTGCGCGATGTTCCTTACATTTTTTGTTGGTTACCACGAGGCAAAATCTTTTCCGTGTTTTTATTTGTAGCTAATATGTTGAGCAATACTATGATGGTCTTGTAATTTCTGTTATTCGTGTATTTTATTATATTATTTTATGTTTGATTTTATTTTATCATGTTGCCTGTGACCGTTGTAGTCGTCACCATTCTGATGCAAGCGTAGAACATGTAACCGTAAAATAGTAGCGGTAGCTAGTGGCATGCTTCTAATATGTGATAGTGTAAGAATTTGCTGAGTTTGTTATTTTAACATTTATTATACATGTTCGTAACTTAGTTGAGTAAATGTCGAAAAGTAGTTTATAATCGGAGGTAGTGATGACCATTAATTTCGCTTTGTTTTTTCTTAGTTGTCCGTGTGGTAATAAGGTTGTGCGTTTGTGTAATTTTAGCATGTAAATTTAACTGGAGTGCAATGTCCTTGCGTTGTATTTTTTACTTTGGATGTATTGTTGGTGTTAGTAAATTTGTGAGTAAATGGCCCTCCAGAGGAAGGAAGCCTCGGTAAGGCATAATAGGAGGCCTCTCTCAACTCATTTCGCTTCGAGTGAAGCTGTACACGAGGTGTAGACGGGCGCTTTTATAAAGGTTACTACGAAGAGGTGCCTCATCAACTAGTGTTTCAAATCATTGTACGACTAGCACATCCCTCGACCTTGTCTTCCACAGGTATATCCTTCCAACTATCATGTTCTCGTCTTTAATGGGGAATGAAAGAAATCTACCATTTCAATTTCTTGCATTTCTGAAGCTCACGTATAAATTTACATTAGAACATGCTGACAGACGGTATCTTGTCGCTCAAGAAATTCTATCAAAGACTAAATATATAAGAATATATTTTCCAGCTACACGTCTTATATAAAGAAATGTACACTACAGTTCTCTCCTGTTGGATTCGGGAGTTTCCCCTGTCAAACATTCTTGTCGCTTAATCTTTCGGTGTCTCGATGTACTTTAGCACTAATGTCTTTAGCATGAGATGAACTGAAGGTATGACAGCTATTGTTTTCGTCGGGGAGACTAAGGTGTAAATATCCGTCAACTTCATACATGATTCAATCATCATTATTTTCGAAACATGTTGGTAGAAAGACCAGTCTCAGTTGCGTTGTGGCCGGTTGTCCATGTGGCTGTGTCGCAAGCCATTGTTTGGAGGCATCTTGCCCCGTGTGCTTCACTTCTATGTGAATCATCGATGCAAATTATGCTGGGACGTAAATGATGCACATTTTTATCAGATTTCGACGTCTGTATTGGCAAGATATCTATCTTGTCAATACAGACGTACTGTTCCTTATTAAGAATAATGAATTAAATTGATGTAAATATTCTCATTTCATTTTCAGGCATGAGCAAGAAGGCAAAGGCGTAATGCAACGGTGGTTGGAAGGTTAGTTTTGCCGTAGTTTATAACACTTTTTCTACGTCCCAAGTATGAAGCCTTTTCTCGGTGATTTTCAGTAAATATTGGAATGTGCTCATTTATTTACAATTCGTCATTTTAGTACAATTTGCTTTCCACTATATGTTTTGTATGGTTATTCTAGCGAACCACCTGTTTTCTCGATAATCCTTATTCAAATGGAATACTTTTAAAGTATTTCCTTATTTTCTTGTCGGGCCTGACTTACTATTACTGTTTAACGTAACTTAGCCCATTAGTGCCGAAAAAAATGATAAAATATCCACTATGTCTGTGACTTACGGGTTAACGAACGAAGCAAATGGCTAATGTTACTTTGCTACTGAAATCATCGGAACTAACTTGTCTACAACCTCTAAATATTTAAACTTAATTAGGACTGTCGCAAGAGCGCGAGGATATCGACGAGTTGTCTTGCGTGATGGGTGGCTGTCTGCTGTTTCTGTAAGAGCTAGGTAACGTTACAAGGGAAATAATTCCCATATCCGGAGAATTGATGTTCTCATTTCTTTACGGTGCGGCCAGAGGTCGAATAAAAGATAAGGGAGTCACGCATCGTAGCCCTGGACTTGATATATGGTACATGGCAGTTTGGTGTCATATAGTCGTTAGCGGCACCTGTTAAGTCAAAACAATAGGAGTTACTGGAAAAAATACAATATTACCAACTTCGAGTAGAGTTACCCGTTTTGAACGAAATTTATTATATCGGTTAGATATCCCGTTTTCGCCTTTGGACGACTATTTGTCTTCTCAGTCAACTAAGTGAATTGTACAAAGCTGTCGAAAGAGCACATTTGCAGCAACATTGAACATCTCACGATTAGGAAGAAAGACTCGAAGAGGGGAAAATTGTGTTCTAAATCTATTTCCTAAATCTTTTTTGCAACAAAAATTAATTTGAAAAACATAAATGTGCCATGAGTTGGAATGATTTTAATTATTCCAAGGATTTGAGTTTTGTTTTACGTCACTTCTTCAATAAAACTGTAAGGCAATTTTAAGGATAAATATTTCGATATTCTACGTAGTATATAGATTTATTTTTAGCTTAAAAAACGAACATTTCTCCCGACTGGAGTTCAAATCTTGTTCTATTCCTGCAGGTGCTGTGAGCTCACAGGGCTGACGTGGTGGGGGCCCACTGGGGGGCGTGTCTCAGAGCTACCGTGAGGTGGTTCACTTCTGGCACGAATCACTAGGATTTTTTTCTTTTTATTAACTGAACGGTCGCTTTGCCAAATGGGACGGCATTTATGAAGGGAAAATTTTTAGAGCTTAATAATTTTAAATGCGTTCTTGGAAATTCGCATCGCGGCTTCAGGTTTTTTTTTTTGAGATAGAATAAACTGGACTCATCGTGCGCATGGGAACTGGTTGTTTCCGTGCGCCTCTTCAATAAAATAAAGAACATTAAAGTCTGCCTCATTAATGAACAGTAATTGAAGAGGTAAAAGTTTTTATTTTTAACTCTTACGTAGTCAAGTAAATTCTAGATCAAATTTTTTGCTTATTTTCAGAGTAAACTTATAGTTCTCGATAGTTACGAATTGCGCTGATGTAAATATTTTATTCTCATGGAGAAGGAATTCAACGACTCCACAGATTATTATTGGAATGTGTAGGCAAGGGTCTCGTCAGAACGGCGAGCTGCTACTGTATCTAGCGCAGTAGTATTTTGGAATTAAGAACTGATAGGACTTAGTTCTATGTTGAAATTACAATATTGTTTCACGTGTTAGAGGAAATTTTCAATTTGATAAATTTCTTTTAATTCATCAATTCATCATGTGCCACTGTTAGGTATGGAATTGTTAAAATGGGTAATGATTGTGAACTGCATTTTGGTTAACGACTTAGAGATTGTCATATCTCCATGTTTCAAGTGAAGTGTTGATTTATTTGAAATTTAAAGGGTTTTCGATGAATGATCAACCCTGCATTTTGCATTTAACTTTATTTCTTTAAGGTACGGCACGAATTGAAGGTGACCGCGAGTATTTGATCTGTGTAATTCATTACAGCCCGATGCTATGAACAGTTGAAATTGTGACTTAAGTTATGGTAGGTAAAATTTACTTGGCCGGTGTTGAGAAAAAAGTTAGAGTAGTTGTATTTTTTGTAGCTAATACACCAGCGACGTTTACGTGGGTGAATTTGGCATACACTTCGGTCGCCGCACTCGTGCTGACGATCTGGCGCGTGTACCCGCCCAGGCGTCTATTGTGGTAGCGTCCATGCGCATTTACGTCGGTATTTTAGGAAAGCGGTAGGGGAGGCGGCAGTTAAGCCCATTATTTTCACTCGGACTGTGTCAGCAGTTCGTGAACCATTTCCGTTACGTGTGGAGAAATTTTCTCTCTGTGCTGCTTGTATCGACACTTATGAAAGTGACATCTGTGATTTATGTGTGACGCCTCAGGAAGTCGGGTATTGCTCTTCCGTCTTGCTTCTTGAAAGATACGCTACTGGGGCTTATAAGTTCTCTGAGGCGTACGTTGAGGTCTCTAAATTCCTCGACCCAAACGTGCAAATCTGGTTGCTGGAAGCTGCTGTGTGTTCAGTTGTTGAAAATTTCTTTATCTCTCGCGAGGATGGATGCGTGAGATCCTTATCGTATCGAACGAAGTACCTTCATTAATTCGTCTTCTTTGATTGTCCCCTAGAGATGCTCACTTTCAATAGGAGGCTAAGGAGACAGTTTCGGTTCTCCTAGCTTGCGATACCTCCAGGACATGCCGAGTTACCAAAGTTGGCATGCTGGACTTCTGTGGGAAGGTTCCTCGGTCGTGTCTTAGAATTCAGTTTCCGTTTGCTCGCATCTTTCTCGATTTTTTCCACCGTCTTAAGAATGTAACATACAGATGAGTTCAGAGAGTGTTCATACTTTGACGTCAATTTGTTAATTGAAACGAGTTTCGTAGGTTCACAGCTAAGGCCAACTGCTACCGGGTCCAAACCGGCCATTGACCGACACTTTTGGGGGTCACTAGCGAATGTGGTTATAATTCAATTCCAGCGTTTATGTAACCGAAATTATGCTCTTCATCACTCTAGTTGTGGCCAAAAATTATTCGTTAGAATGATACGAGCACTTTAGCAGGTGAGTGAAATTTTCCAGTCCTGTTTATAATCGTCGCTTAACCTGATCCGAAAATTTCGACCGTTAGGCTTAACACTTATAATGTATCATCTCGTAAAGGTATTCCTGTATCTAATTTTTCAGTCAAAAATTGTGTGAAATTTTACATGAAAAGTTGAACGTCTGCTGTGTATAGTATTTGTGATGAGTGTCTCTGTTAGAGTAGTTCATTGTTCTAGTAGATCGTAAGAATTCATCAAGTATAAACTTTCCATATTTTGGGCAAGATATTTTTTTCAATGTGTTCAGAATAATAGCTATTTATTGACGTAGATGAGCGGTACCCATATAATGTTCTTGTAAGATTGGATCCATCTCTTAAGAATTTCAAGGTGAAAACTCGACGATTACTTTATGGGGTGAACAGGAGGATGAGTGCTGTTATTCACGAGGTTTGATGTTAATTTCGCTGCTACGCGTCGTGGTTCGCAAAGAACAGCCGAGGACCACAATGTATTGGTACGTCGTGCTGTACAGGTACGCTTCAGTAAAGCTGTGACACCTGAATGTTCATTTAGTGCAGGCAATGGACAAATTTCTCGTTTATTATTCTTACGGCAGAAGTAAGAATGGTGGCCCCGATGTGCCCGAAACATCAGCATAGAGAATATGTGAACATGACCAATGACTTTTGAGGCTGTACTTATGAATTAGTCATTGTGTTCTATTGTTCATAAATTCAATTTTTCGAAAGCATTATTTGGAGAAGAAATCGTCTTGTCATGCAACCTCGTTTAGGTGTGTTAATACTGTCACTGTTGTACGAGTCGGAAAACTTATTTCCACTTGTATATCAAATGATGCACACGTTATGCAAAAGTCATTCATTCTTCATCAGTATTGAAATGAGAAAACGATCTGTGGAAACGATTAGAATTTACGAAATAGACATGTTGACCCATGATAAATATTAACGAAAAGTTGTTTAGATCTTGTTGACTATGTCAACAAGTGCAGACTATATGTACTTCACGGAGTACATAGAATATCCTTCTCATCCGTTCAGCATTGGGGTATGATTAAAATCTAGCTACCTGCAGCGTGGCGGTTGTTTGTAAAGAGCGCATATTGCCCGGGATCTCTCCTATGCTAAACTTGCCACCTGTTTCCGAGCCAATTGTATTTGTTCTGCTTGTCGGGCGATAAAGACGGTATTGTACCTGTTGTATCTCCGTGACCTCATGTACTTGTATGAGCGATTTGTACAAATCTTATCTTCCCTGTGATGTCAAAGACATTACTCCAAATTTCCAGTAGTGACTACCTACATTTTATACGTATTCTTGAAAGTGCTGTTCAGTAAACATTGTTTGATATATTTCGTGACTCACTGCGAGCGCAACTCAAGTATTGGTCAAAATTGTGAGCTCTTCATGTCTTATGGTACCAAGTATAGCAGTTGTCTTTTCTTTCTAACGCTAGATTAAAATAATCTTGTGAGGTAAAGAGCGCTAAGTAATTCTTTTAGTACCCGATTTTAACGGAGTTGTCAACATTTAAAACGAATCTTCAACGTTTCAGTTACTTATTACGATCTGCCTTGTAATGGGGTCTTCCACCCTGACACCGCTACGTATGGAGAGGAAAGTGTTCAATTCTGTTCCTCAAACTGCTTCATTAACTCTCGGAGCATTTCCATCATGATCATACGTACAAGATATTCTACATTTAAAATACTTGATAAATTGACATGCAAATTCACGCGTTTCTATTCTCCTGCGCTCCTAAAGTAAGAGCACAATGATGACTTCAGAGACGAACGTCTAAATTACTGAAACGACAATTCTACGATAGGCCTTAAATTACGAAAGAAAAGAAGAACTTTATTCGAAGCATGTACTTTAGGTATAAACATACGCTGCAGTGATGCAGATACCCAACTGTGCTTTGCATTCACTGATTTTTCAATGGTCTGATAAGCGCCTTCGAATCACATGATGCTGCTCCAAACCCGCGTCTCAGAACTGTTCCCCGGTGCGTATTTTTGTACCTGACAAAATGAAGCCTCCTCCTCCCGACATGTTGACCAGGGGATGCGTCCGCTCAGGCATTACCTGTCATCACATCGAAGTTGGAATGCTATGTTTAGTACTTATTATCGTTGTTCCAGTCTTAATTTAGCGCTATCTCCATGTTATCCATAGAAAGTGAAGAAAAGGACCATTTAGTATTGGCAATTGAGAAGGGAGAATCCATGCATAAGGCGTGTTCCCACGTCAAATCCCCCGCGCATGGAAACTACAAGTTAAGTATGAAGAGGAAGAAGAGTCATGAAAGTGCTAGCGAAGACGGTGTGAAAATTGAAAAAAGTAACGTGGGCGCACGAGATAGGTCTCGAAGCCTAACAGTGCCTTCTTGGGGGCGCCTGCCTTCATAGCACACGATAGACAAACTTAACTAACCCAATCGTATCTCCCATTCTTTGCCTTATGCCTAAAAGCATAATGGAGTTTTTAACTAGTGACTAAAGTTACGTTGCACTAAAATATGTATATTAACCTAAATGAAATAAAAAGAAGGATAGACCACAGGGATGAATATACGTAAATAAATGTTCCTCCATGAGACGATTGAAACTAACGAAGAAAATTTTAGGCAACAGTGCATACTCATTGGTATTGATACCTTCAGTGTTGGAATTGAATGTACCTGTACCTTATTTTTTCCTACATTTGAGTCTAAATTTAAAACACGAAATATCGTTTGTTTAGAATAACATTTTTTTAGGCTAAATACTGATCGGCACTCTAGGCTACAACACACGTCACAGCATAATCACAGACAGAACTGGGCACATCACCTGGAATTCTCGCAGCCAAGTCTCACTGAGGCGAAGGTTAGTTCCGCCCTCTGACTTCAGCGTCAAGAACAGCTCCATCAGCGGCTGAAATCGAAATATATACGTATGTCCAGACCCTAGTGAAGTGATGACACCTTAAATTTGTAACGCGGGTTTACGTTTTGGGTTATGAGAAGACGACAGCCTTTTGATTCACAGGTTGAGATGTACACGATTCTAAATTCTAATAAATTTTGTGAAATCCCTACAATGAGAGAACTATATCAATTCATGCTTTCACAAGCTCAACTCTAGGTAGCAACTTATTGATCAATTTATGGAGGGAATTTAAGCTTTCATATTTAAATATACATTGTAGAAGACCTAGCGATAGACTAACTCATTTTTCAGATCAGGCATTATTCTCCAGTCAGTCTAAAAAAATAAACGTTACGGATGGATGTCAAGTGTATTAAACTAAACTTTAATCGGTAGATGATAATGATTTTCTTTCATTTGGTGATCTAATAATCAACAAGTTAATACCACTACCCGGGTCCGTATTTCTGACTGAAAGAGAGACTGTCAGAGAAGGCAGTCCGTATCAGTGATACTGCAAACAACATTAATTCATTTCGGAATTACCGTAAATAAGAGGACGTCTCAAGAAATGAACATCATCCGTCCGGCCATTTTTGGCGGGGCACGTCTACTAGTAATCTAATAAAGCACAATAAATTTCGTGTCCGTCCTCAACATTAACTTACGAAAAAATTAAACATCCCAGCACAACGCTTCACTTCATCTAATGGCAATTATTTCTGAATGAGAATGAACAGCGCATTAATTTAGAAAACAATTTTCAAAGGAAGCGTGGCCGCCTATTGATAACTGGACCTCTCTAACAACCTCCTTCGGGTGAATACAAGTCACTGACTGAACTCTAATATTAATAGCACTGTACAAGTCAATCAAAACTCACTGACACAGGAGTCATCACTCAATAATACCTTCCTAATTTTTCTACATCTTTAGAAATTCTAAGCTCTACCTGCCGTCGTTTTCAATACGAACAAGTAGAGTTGTGGCTCGCATCGATAGACTTCAGAACAGCTCGAGTCTCTGAATATCGCCAACTTCGTCCGTCTCAGAGGACGATTCCAAAAATTACAGTTAGGTCTCTTTTTCAGGCAGATTAGGGCTTACAATTTCTTAAGACATCGTGCAAGGTTGCCTGCAGGTCCAGCATCATCTTAACACTTGGCCGCTGTAGTCTGTCGAAGCGAGCGTCAACGGAACCTTCAGAATTATTTCTATACCTGCGAAAATCCTAAGCGTGTAGAAGATCCCCACGTGGAATCGTTTTACACTGACCTCCTTAACGCTGCAAAACACGACGAAAGGGCAGCCAGGGAGGAGGTATGGGAAGAGTGCGACGGTTGGGACGGAGGGATGGTCGCGGCCTGCCACCACCAGTGACGTCACGCCGGCCTGCAGCACGGCCCTGCTGACCAGCTCGCAGCTGTTCCGGTCACGCGGGTACTGGGGTGAAGGGCAGACGCTGCTTAACCCAACGTAAGCGGCAGAAATGTACACAGATTCTTCCAAATCCAGGCAGATTCAACTGCGCGTCCATACTTAGTCGCCGTGTCATTTTTTCTCATAGGTTCCAGCGGCACCTACGATCGCGATATATAAACACTGCGTACGTCACCAATAGCGGTGAAGACTATAGATAGATAGTTTCTAAGTTTTCTAAATTTGTAAAGTAAGAATTGTGTCTTTTGGAATGGATCAAATTTAGAATTTGCAAGGCTATTACAGGTGATAGACCAAGGCGGTTGCCCAAGCACAGCACCAGGCAGTGAACTAATACCACGCCACAAAAGGGATCGATGGTACCGAGGTTTCACTCACACACTCAGTGGCACACTGCATGCATCCTAGACCACGCTGCCAACAGAAAACTTTTTCTGACAGACCAAGGATCAGTTCAGTTATCCGACATGATCATTTGAACGCTTTAGCTGACCAAAATCCAATAACTAGACTCCTTGCAAAGACATATTAGATTAGATTACTAGTTAGTTAAATTTCCTTATCCACATGAGATGTAGTCCAAAGAGAGCGAAGAGAAGGATCATTTAGTATGGATTTTAGAGGAACGGGAAACACACGCACAATGTGTTCACACACAGGATCCCCTGGGCACAGAAACAGCAAATTAGGAATGAAGAAGAAGAAAAGACAAAAAAAAAACAGATTGCGAAGATGGTGTGAAAATTGATAGAAGTAAACTGGGCACGAAAGATGGAAATCCCAAAAGCCAGTCTAAAACTGAGGTAACCTAACAGTCCTTGCGAAGGCATAGATTAAGGGACTTCTACGGTAGCGTTCATACAAGGGTGTCTATAGTAACAGTACGCTTGCATATAAATACTAAGGGCGCACACCAATTTTCTGTACGTATAGTCATAAATTACCAATTTTGCAAAATTTTAATGAGACAAAAATTATTTGCGACTGAGTAGACCCTACCCAGGTTCCATTGAAAATGATAAACCAAAGCGAAAATAGCGTTTTGACTACAGAACAGTATAGGTATGAAGGTTGATTCAAAAAAGTCAAAACCATTAGGTTTGAATGTAAGGATATTGACTCAACAAAGTCCAAACCATAATCTTTGAGTACACGACGGTTGGGTAAGAAAGGTCACTCTGATTCACTCACAGACTTTTTCCTAGGCGGAGGTTTGTTGGCCTCATTGCCCTCTTGTGCCTCCCCGCTTCTTTTTCTCTTGCTCGTCTGATCATCTCCCCCATTAGCGGGCAGCTCGCCAGCCCCCGCCTCAGCACTCTGCGCGGTGGAGGCAGGCAGGCTGAGGGCCCCTCTGAGCAGGACAGGGTCTATCACAAGAGGCTCTTCTGACGCTGGCGACGGCTTGCCTGCACACCGTAAGTCCATTACAGCAAATTGCAGCGTATACCAAAGGCATGACTTACATCAGTAGCAGTAAGACGGTCAGTGCTGATAAATGAGCTAGCCATTCATTAAAATACACTAATGAAGAAATAATCGAACGTGCTCATGATGGAGTCACACACAATTGATAGCTCGCCGTCAATCCTGACCACTCAAATGACCAGAAGTAGTACATCAAAAATCTCCCGCCGACCAAATATCAAGATGGGTATTCCCCCATGTTTTTTTGGGGGGGGGAGGGGGGACTTCTGTCAGTAAGCATTAGCCAGAGATACTTATAGCAATAAACTGTCATGGGTTTCGTAGCCAGGCAATTCCTCCTCTAGCGATTATTCAGCTTGGCATGGAAATCTTCCTCAACCAACAACTCTCTCAAAGGAACACGAGAAACACAACTTTCTCAAAGTAACACACAAGAAACACAACTTTCTCAAAGTAACACACAAGAAACACAACTTTCTCAAAGTAACACACAAGAAACAACTTTCTCAAAGTAACACACAAAAAAAAAACTTTCTTGAAGTAACACAAGAAACAACTTTCTCAAAGTAACACACAAGAAATAACTTTCTCAAAGTAACACAAAAAAACAACACAACTTTTTCAAAGTAACACGCAAGTTACAAAACAACTTGTTCGTTAATGTGTTGTCCATTGCCTTACATTTCGAAGTAAAACAATGGACAACACATTACCAGAGAGCGCAATTATCTCTACTGCTCAGAAGAAGCATTGGTGTTGAATAAATATCGAAGACCGTATGATAAAAAACTTTGCTATGAAAAGAGTTACCACGTTTCCTGTGACGACGCTATTATTTACGGGTAAGACGATGTGACCTACCCACCGGTAGGTCACATCGCAGGAAGCGCTCCTAGTAATATAGGCTGTACTGAGAACTGCTGCTTAGAGAGAAGCACAGACCTGGTCTAACAGCTCTGTGTAGTCTGTTGATGTCCAGGAGCGAGAGAGCAGAGAAGGTGGCGTCGTCGAAGTCCATTGCGCTCACGGCGGACCTGCAACCGTTAACCATGTGAGAGAGGGCGTATTTCTCTACCCTGTCCCCCGGCCCCAGCTGCAGACATCTAATAGAGTCCACAGCAATGCCAGAAGACTGACAAACAATGGTATAACATTCTAAAGGAATAATATTCTAAAGGTATAACATTCTAAAGGTATAACATTCTTAAGGTATAACATTCTAAAGATATAACATTCTATAATGAAGAAAATTTTGCAATGAATTCTGTAGTTGGCAACAGCACGACCCCACGCATGCCTTTAACTATGCTAGTAGAGGCCCTCGGACCTCGACCTCCATTTGCAAAAATCTATACTGAAGACCACAGGTCAATTGAAAACACGTTTTATAGACTAGAGCAACATGCAGCTGAAACCTAGTTCACTACCGCTGGAGGCATTACAGTAAATCCACCCACAGAGACTCACGCCAAAGGTCCCTTGAAGCCCTTGTCGCCTGAGTAGACGTGCACGAGCCGTCCGGTCGGCCCGACTCTGTGTAGTAGAGCCGCGGTCACCAAGCCTCTAGTACCTGAGTCGTACGTGAGCGCCCGGCACCCGGGGTAAACGTTACAGTAGCTCAGAAGCTGGTACAGGCTGTCGGGTCGCAGGTACCTGCACAGGGAAGAGGCATGCCAGATGACGTGAGTTGGAAGAAACAGGCTGTCCAGCAGTGAACATTCAACAGGTTTCCCGCGATGTGACACACATGTCGGTCATTAAAACCATGAAATATCAACATCATCGCCGAAGAATGCGTTGAGTATTGAAGTCGTATCAGTGATACAAGGGTAGGATTTAAGCCTAACCATGCAGTATAATTCGTGTGATTTTCAAGCAAGTGTCATTTTTGTATTAAAAGTACATGACTATTTTTTGTAACAATTTTTCTTCTAACATGACTTTCCTCAATTAATATATACCGAAGAATAAATAGGGAAAACCTTACTATGATGAAAACATTATTGACAGAATTAAAGGCTACCGATTTCTTATCTGCAGAATGTGGTATAGATCACACTAGGGAAAATACAAGCTAATTTCAGCATTTTAACGAAATACAAAGTAGAGAATTTCATCCTGCAATATCAAGTTAATTAAATTTTAAACCCACTGATATGACATTTGAAATAGTCAGGTTCAAGGGAACCTAATGACTTACGACACAGTCCTCGGGTTATTCGAGTAGAAAGCATCGGCAATGAAGTCAATTGAAGGTTTGTGCAGCGTGACCAGCTCACAGTGCTTCTTGCCCTTCTTGCCCACATACTTCTGCTGACTGTACTTGGTTTTGGAGCTGAAGGTGGCGCTGTTGGCCGTGATGGCTTGGATCACCTGCACACAGCCCACTCAAATAACTCTCCCTCGAGGTGACGGCACACAGCTCTGCAGCTACGAGGTTGAAAACCGAAGATAGTTCAAAACCAGTTGGGGCGCAGGGATGGCGACACAAAGGGAAGGGGGCTAATTAAGAACATTTGATAATTGAAATTGAGGAGCAAAAACCGTGGAGTTTTTACGATTTGACGTCCGAATTAATTAAAGAACCTCTATTTGAGTGGCATTTATTAGTTCCTCTTCTATTTTGCTGTATTATGTTGCTTTAGTACTCATTTTCTTTGCATTTAAATTATTAATATCATTACTATTATTATAACAAGTGAATCCTTGCCGTCCAAAAATGATGCCATTTTTAGGAAGAAAAATGCAATGCTTTCATTTTCATGCTTCCTGTATATTTTTCAGGGTGATATTTTAATTGTCATTAAGAATATTTTATTGAGACATTTGCGACCAATAGTTTATCCAGGTTACAACTAAAAATTTGAAGTTCAAAGAACAGCTTCCAGAATTTATTGCTAAAGGTCATTTTTATGTATCTTGACGAAGTATGTTCATTTTTAGGAAAAAATTATTTACCCCATAAACATGTCATTCTAAACGCGACGATTTTAATGCAGTTCTGCATTTTAACGATAACCGATGTTAATATGTAGCCTTAATAAAGAAGTTCCGCAGAACAATATTTTTTTGTGCAGACTTTGTGTTCTGCCGTGACTCCTGCCCATCGCATTTTCCAATTTGGACCCGGAGGTTGCTCGCGTTTCTTGTTCTACTGGGAGCAAGCTGGAGTTGGCCATCGGCAGAGAAGGGAGAGGAAGATATGTAAAATTTAGATACATTGCCAAATGATTGCAAAGTCCAGATTGCCAAATGACACTGCTCTTGTAAAGACAAATCAGGGAAAACTGGCATCAGTTGAGCTTGAAGGGAAGGTTAGCAACAATGGGTGTCAAATTCAAACATCAAATTACTAGCATTCGATTCCTGTTCTAACTCATTTTGTCTTCGTTGTGTGACGCAGTCCCTCATGTTGACACACTGGGTACCTGCACCTTCTTTGGTTTAATTAATAAGAATTCTTGAACCGACGTTGTTCCAGCACTCCAAAAGTCTTCCATGTCATTGTTCTGAGGTTTCATTCTCTCTTCGTCTAGCTGACTTTCACAAGAATTCTCTCTTGTTGCTTGCCTTTTATTTTATTAGCTAGTGTCCAAAAATCTCTCTCATCCTGACTCTTGCACGCGTCTGTTCCAAATGGTCCTGTGAAGCAGGAAGGCCTTGCCGTTTCCCTCCAAATGTGGATCTCCTCTTGTGTTAGAGTCTGCCCTCGCCGTGGCATCAGTTTCAGAGCTAATTGCCGTTTTTCCTTATGAGTGTTTCCATTTTTTATATATATTATTCACTTTAACAAACTATGGCAATAGAATATACAAAAAAATTCTTAGGAAAATTTCCCTTCCATAGGCATCTGTCACAACCATAGCCTGAATACAACATGAAGAATGATGATCAGAAAAAGATTACTAACAATTTCAATGAGAAAACTACCTAATGCAAGTTTTTCAGGTAAAATTAAAGTAATTCCGTGTAATATATCTCTGATGCAAACACAAAAGATACACACAAATAAATAAAAAAGCATATAAATACACATTGCTCTTTAATATAAATTAGTTAACGGCCAGATCCAGGCAATCTCAAGAGAACAAAAAGAAGGAACCACTCAGTATGAACAGTAGGAGATGTGGAATCTAAGCACAGGTGTGTTCACACACAGAATTCCCGGCACATACACACAGCAAGTTGAGATCAGCACAGCACACTGATCAGCAAAGAAGGCATGAGAATGGAAAGAAGCAAAATGGGCACAAAAGATAGAAGTCCCAAAGGCCTAACCACAGCTGAGGTAGTCCAGTGGCAGGCTCCACAGACCAAATGAACTTACAAATACAAACTAAGAAAAAATATAAATGGAATTTACAGCCAAGCCCAAAAATTTCAGCAACATCAAATTTATCAATTTATTTAAAAAACAGTAGATACACCATGCTCTAGTAAAAGAGCTTTTACAGTAACTAGATATCTTCCAGTCTCAAAGCAAAGGTGACGCTAATTTAATTATGCACAATAGATAAACAATAACACAAAATTTCACTTTTTGGCTAAATTTTATACTTCGTAACAAAATAAAATGAAACAACTTTTTTAACAAAAGCACTTTGCTTTTGGGGTCATGCTAATCTGTTTTCAAATTTGTCATTCCCCAATGTAATACCAAAAATAAATGTGATGGAAGTGTGCTACAAAAACATTGTTTTATATTAATAATGGGCATTTTCTGTGGTTTTGCAATGAAAGGAGTCAGGAAATAACACTTGATTGCCAGGAACCGGAAATTATGCTACATAGCATCATCAGGGAAGTATGTACTTCATACATGACACAAGGTTTAATATATAAATTAGATGAAATTGTTAAAAAATCATCTACTACACGGAATCAGCCATCCCAACTTTGGTCTCATAAATATGTTCATTGAACTTAGCAAGCAAATGGTACATTTGCCTCCTACTTTCCCAGGGCTTCATTTACAACGTCTGACCTGTATCAATCCCAGGAGAATGAAGAAATAACAAGCAGCTTGGAACTACAATACTGAATAAATTGATCAAAATTTTATGCCAAATAAGGAAGGTCTAATCCTGACCTCTTCACCACTTGCTCCAGAGGCCTTCAATGCCAGAATTTCTTCCTTTGTAAGCTTCTGAGATGTGCCTGCATCCGAGAGATCTCTGTTGTCCAGCCCAAAGTCTCCATTGCTGCCTTCTGAAAAGTAATGTCTGATTAATTTGCATACATCCTGAGCTCCAAAGAAGTAAATTAACTACAAATACTCAAGTTCAGTGACTAAATATTATCAACTCTGCACACTAGTTCAAAATTTTGTAATAATTCAGTAGGTTATTATCAAAGATTATATTAATTTAGTATGTTAGCTTAGAAGCTTGCATCAACTCAGTAGGCTGGATTGGAAGCTTGCATCAACTCAGCAGGCTACATTGGAAGCTTGCATCAACTCTGCAGCCTAGATTGGAAGCTTGCATCAACTCTGCAGGCTAGATTGGAAGCTTGCATCAACTCAGCAGGCTAAATTGGAAGCTTGCATCAACTCAACAGGCTAGATTGGAAGCTTGCATCAACTCAACGGGCTAGATTGGAAGCTGGCATCAACCCAGCGGGCTAGATTGGAAGCTTGCATCAACCCAGCAGGCTAGATTTGAAGCTTGCATCAACTCTACAGGCTAGATTAGGAGCTTGCATCAACTCTGCAGGCTAGATTAGAAGCTTGCATCAACTCTGCAGGCTAGATTAGAAGCTTGTATCAGCTGTACAGGCTAGATTAGAAGCTTGTATCAGCTGTACAGGCTAGTTAAGGATTAAGTGTTGACTCTGAATGTCTTTTTATAAGGATCTATCAATTTTGCAGGCAACTTTAGGACATTTTATCAAATCTGTGAACTTTTTTTAATGGTGAAATTATCCCATATGTTTTATTGGGATGTTAAAAAATTGTAATTCTTCTATAACAATAGTCTTTACAGTTTAGATTTTCTCAATTCCACCCTATTCAGCTCATTGGCTATCACTCAATGCATGTTAACCAACCCTCAAAGCTGTAATAGATTTAATTTATACTTACTAAATGAGCAGAGTATGAAGATCTTATAATTGAATAATAGAAACCACCATCAGCTCAAGAAGCAATATTTCATTATTAAGCGTAAAACTGTGGAAATCAAACTCTAAGCATAAGGAAGGGAATACTCCAACCATACTAGTTATGACAATTTGTAACCATTTTCTGAACCATGAACCAGTTGACTGCAATAATTAGCAACAATGTTATCCTTTCCATTAATCACATATAATCTGCCTTTATTCATAATTCTTACACTAGCACACCAAATGCATTAAATCACATCTGAAACATTACACTTCTTTTTTCTTACCTATAAATAACACTATTGCTATGCCTAATTTGAATAACTTTCAATTTCACAAGAGCAGCTATATCACCACATAAATTGTCCTTGGGTTGTTGTAGGACATATAATATCACTTATGTCCTTCTTCATCACATGAAGAAATTTGCCATAAGGATCTGCTTACATCCTCATGAAGTCCATTTATAGAAATAAATGACAGCATTATCAAACCTTTAATTTTTAAATCCAATAAAACTGCTAATTTCCTTCTCTCAATTACAAAAAACTTATTCTATGTACCAAAGTTAAAACAATTTTAAAAATGCATTAAATGGCCTATTATGTAACACTTCCACACTGTAAGTCTAGGCCTGACAACATCCATGTATACCTCCCCATCCTATCCAGCATCATGTATCATCACAACAACAGCTATTAGGCATTGCGCTCCAGGAGCATCCCACCAGGAACAGAGTTGCATGCTATGTGAGTCCTTTTTCATCTTTGTCTCCAATTCAATTCTCTTTACCCATACATCAATATCCCAATCTCCATGAAAAGATCTGATTGAATCACAGGAAACAGAATAAGCCCTTTTGCTCATATGGCTTGTCATTCAATTGTTTAAATTTAGGTCACAAAACAAAACAAGCAATGATAATTCTTACTTGCAGTTCAAATAAACATACACAATTAAAATATATGCATTTTTATAATATCAACTGTAAAATTCAACAGGTTCCTGATTCCCAATATTTTAGCAAAAAACAGGCCTACTTTTAGCATCTCTAATCCTCACTGTAATACAATTATTGAGATGTAAATTTTTTGTTTAAACATCCACTTGGCTTACTTGATGTTTATAAAAAATTACCTCACAACATAGATCCTATGCATCCCATAATCCAGTAGATAAAAAAAACACTCATGATAAGCATTCAGAGTATGTGTAATACTCTAATCTCTAACACCATAAAATACACATCATTTCTATAATAACAAATTCTTCAATATACTACACATATTGATAACAAAGAAATATAAACAGCCAATATATAAAAATACATACCTGTTATTTGACCATGGCTAATAACTTCACTAAAGCCAAGCTTCTGAAGATTGTAGATTCTCTTTTTGTCATCCACCAAGACCATCTGAAACGTCGTCCCAAATGGCTCCCCTACAGCTCCTGCCAATGATATATAGAAGCTCTCTCGTTTTCTGCCCAACAGCCAGGGTCTGCACACATAGTAAAACAAACCTGATGACTTTTGCTAAATAATAAAAGATTGAATGGAAACTGTACTTCACTATACACTCATCGAGTTGGTGTGGACAGTAGGTATAAAATGTAGCCGGTGTTTTGTAAATTTGAAATATATATTTAAAGATAAAAATAAAAAAGTAAAAATTATTTTATGATATCAATAAGCTTATAAATTGCTATTGAAAACCATTGGCTTGATAAATTAAATGATCTGAAATTATAAGAAAAAAATTATAATTAGCTTATTACACAAGTAAATTGATACAGCAAGCCTTGCTATAAAATTGACATAGTGATTCATTTTTGAATGAAAAAAAAATTGTGTAAAACTTAAACAGAAATATGCAGTTACAAACCATTCCAAGAACAGGTATATATATATCCATACATATTTAATAAACATAGAGGAAAATTCTCTCATGGACCATTACTCATAATAGAACAAGTTTTCTTTATTTCAGCAAATTCTATTGTCTTAATTTTGTGCAGCAACTTTGACTTAGCTAAATTAAATCCTTGACTAATTGAAGCTTACCACTACACTTATGTAATTTAAAATAATTTTTTCAGCATTAAATTATTTTTACAATAATGAGGTATCAATGATCCACTAATATACTTATTTTTCTATTCTCCCACTCTCAGTCTGAGAAACTGGGAATCAATTCTAAGTTTGCCAATAATTTTGAATTATAAACATAGTACAGAAGAAATTTGGGGAACATGTTAATGCTTACCCATAATTTACTACCTAAGTGGCAACAGTTTTGAATACTTATTTCAATTAAAACTTAAGATCTATGGGTCAATACAGTTTTTAACTTTTCTGCTACTTTTATTCTTAGTGTGATGCATTGTCACATATCTGCTACATGGTTGCTCATATCCATTTCTATTCTTTATTTTACATGAAATATTTTTATATTTGCATCAATATTGATTATAAAAAATATATTTTTGTCTGGCATCAAGAAGTAATTTATTATAGATCATGCATAATATCATGTGGGACTACATGAGACTATTTTAAAGTTTTTTTGTGAATAACTTTACAATTTTTACGTCATGTTGTAGGTTTATGTGTAAGTGATATAGAAAAATATTTCAGTAACTAACTGTTAATAATAATAAAAATGGCATTTAAAGTAACCCCAGCATTAGAGGCAACTTGGGACACTTGCAAAACAAAGTTTAAAATAAACTGCAATATTATTTTTTGCTACAGAAACGTATACTAGATCAGCAGGTGATCATAGCAATATACAAAACTGAATAATATATTAATGAACAAGGTTTTAGACCTCTTTTGTTTATTTAAAATTACAATTTACAAGAACATTGAGCCTTATTGACATTAGTTTTTTTAATTAATAGAAGGATAACAAATGTAGTTGATATAATGCCAACAGCTCATATAGTGTACAAGTCAGAGTCCTGGTTCAGATGCCGCAACATCTCAATTCAAACATGATCACATCTCGAGTCAAACGGGGTAATATATAGATTGGAAACATTCAATGCCGGGCCAGCCTTCCCTGTTTAGAACTTGTAAAAAAAATTAAGTACTTGTTTATAACAATAGCAAGCATGTTATTAATGAGTTTGCTGAACAAATTAAGTACTTTTTTATAAAGATAGAAAGCAAAACTATTCATGAATTTGGTGAACTATTATCTTTTGTGGGGCCCGGTGCCAAAATTTGCAAAGGAGATGAATCACGGCAAACTTTACTGCACGCTTGTTCACTCCTGATCAAATGTAGGACGGTTCTTGCACAAATTCCCATAAATACTTTTTAACCGAAACAACAAGAAACATTTTAGCTATACGCAAGTTCACTTATTGGAGAAAACTTTTTGATCAAACAAATTTTATTGAATGTTTCTAGTTATCCCAGCAAGATGTCTCAAATCACCCTGGCTTGCAAAAATGGCAAGCATTTTTTTCTTACAAGAGGAAAATAATTTTTCATGCAGGGTTCTATAGCCAACTTCTATCTATATACAATAACAATAAAGTATATGGTCTTTGACCTTTTAGATTTTTCTCCAATAATTTTAACAGGACCAACTTACAATTTTTATTAAACTATAACATTTTTTCTAGAATTTTTCCCAAGTATTTAATATATGAATTAAAATATATACTAAGTCAAGTATCTAATAAAATGTTGAACTTTAATGTTCAAATTTTAGATTTGAAAAATTCTTTTTACTTTGGGCACAACAATTCTTAGTATGCAGTGTGGGCCACACATCCTGAGTTACCCCAGGTGTCCTAAGTAGCTCTACATATTGCTATATGACACAGTAGGAATTTTTTATTCATCTAAAGTATAAAATCCACTTGGAGCCATATCTTATCTTAAAATCATTCAAACAAACAAGTACATACCAATTTCAGCTAGTATTTGCTTCAATGCAGCCAAATGAAAATAGATTCCTTTCCATTGTACAGCATTCATTTTAGTCTATTTATTAGAAATTTATTTCTGATACAAAAATCTATTTTAAAAGGTTTATGACAAAGAAAATTTATGAAAAATTAGTTTATATTGAATAACCCTTTACTCTTTTCATTTTGCCTTTCTCTGGTTATATTATATTAGATTAGGAAAGGATAGATAAGATATGTTAGACTAGATTGGATTATGATATGTTAGGCCAGACTAGGTATGTTATATAACACAAAGTGCAAAATCACAGTTGTCAGAGTAAAAATATGGCTCAAATTTTCATAGTTTTCATAGAATTTATACCATTACGTTCTATTAATAGGAATATTATTTAAATATTTTCCTATATAACTTTATTTATGTTTTGAAACTTTTCAAAAATAAGTTTCTGCCAATCTGATAAAAATTCTATCCAATGACAGCAAAACAAAGACTGCACAATGAATTGGATAATCTGTGTATTGGGGGGCCCACAGTAAAATAAATATTAACCCAAATTTTTCTTCCAAGATAAATCACAATACAATAACTTAGCAAGGTAATGAAAGCTTAGATATAAATATTAATGATTTTTCAACATTTAACCAACCATTTATTATAAATATCTTTGGAATGATATCTAGATCAGCATTCATAATAGCAATCTGCAAGAATTATTCGCTGCTAAAGGGAAAGTAAACGGTTCGCCACATAACGTAAACTTACTAGATTGACACATCAGGTAATTCAATTTCCAACATCTTTTACTCACTTTCCCGAAGTCACTTGTGAAGTTCTGATATAGGCGCCTTTTTGTATTATTACCCAACAACCTTCACTAATTACAGAACACCCCATGGTTGCTGAAGAGGGTTATATTGCACCAAGCGCCGGCTTTTTTTTCTCAAGGTTTAGGCGAGTTGAGAGAAATTTTCGTGTTCGAAACTTCGTAGCCGC
This sequence comes from Orchestia grillus, assembly GCA_014899125.1. Taxonomy (NCBI): domain Eukaryota; kingdom Metazoa; phylum Arthropoda; class Malacostraca; order Amphipoda; family Talitridae; genus Orchestia; species Orchestia grillus. The sequence goes on along the minus strand of VOMN01139150.1, from coordinate 5,598 downwards.
TCTTCCAAGTAACTACACACGCGATTTTGTTTACATCCGATGTCACACTACGCAAGGCGAAGATTCGGATTTCGGAATCCGTTTCTAACAATCGTTGAAAAAAATTAGGATAGAGAGCCGGTACTTCTGTTGTCTGTGAAGTATCATATTTTACCTAATTCTATTGAACCTTGACACCAAAAAAAAAACAATTAAAAAATGAAGAGCTTCATTTAAAATATCTCGTAAAAAAGCTAGTTAGCGAAAAACCTTTGTCATACCTTTAATTGTATAATTTTTCTTGCTACCGGAAGCCAATTCAACTGGTAAATGATGCTGTAAACTACTAAAGCCATGGATAGCATAAATAACTGCTGAAAGTTATCAAGCTCGGTTCGAATTTAACACTCATCACTTGTATGACAGGTCATGTCGCAAAGGATGTAAGACTTGTATATACCGCTGGTAGAATCCTTAGTGGACTAATTCTTCACAAGGTAAGTTTAATTAGGAAACTTAACTAGATTTTGTTAGATTCGGAAGCCTCATCTCGATTGAAAAATACAATATATTATACAAATATATAAAAGAACAACACAATTTGGAAGCTTTTTGGTACTTGCGTTGAAACTTTACAAATATATTTATTTCATTCATTTTACTATTTAAATTTAAAGAAATTTGTTCGCCAGCCGCAAATTAGGAGAGATACACCATTTGATCATGATTGAAGTAATATATTGATCAGGATAGATCCCGTTTCCAAAATATAATTCGGCTATGAATCAAATACTCCTAATTAGTCATAGATTTTGAAAATCACAATAAAAGTTTTAGGCATCATAGAAGCTCTGGGTAAACAGAATAGTTGACTTTATACGAGAAGAACTCAAAAGCTTATTATTCAATAAATTGATGGTCCAGTTATTTATTCTCTGACTAGACAATTTTCAAAAATACAAATGAAACCTCTGCGAAAATAAATTTAGACCAAAACCAAACTAAGCATATAGCCTGCACGTGGTCACGCTGAGAAGCATTCAAGAGGGGTTACAAATCGTATAAAACACAAAATTTCAGTCCAACACAATCGGCATGCAGCACATTGCTGAGTTTTGTCTTACAATTACAGACGCGTGTGTGACGTGAGGATGTCAGGTTTAGCTTTCTTTCCAAAATGAAGCACTCTGTAGTTTTGTAAAAATCCTCCGTTACAGCCGGGATTCGTACCCTAACTTTCCAATCAAGTGAAACGTATTACCTTTGAGCAATGGAGTAGCTTTAATGTTAAGCAAGTATATGAATGAAACATCTCAATGACATTGTTTGCTCTGTGAAAGGCAGTTTAAAATTCCTGTTTTTTTTGAGCTCATGGGGCTTCCTAATACAAGAATGAACTTTAAAATCGTGTTTAGAATAACTCTTTCAAGCTTCGGCCCATGCCGTAAAAAATAGGGAAGAAAGAGGCACCGTACTCTTCACGATTGAAACGAGCAACGGAATAGCACAGCTCAGCAGAAATCGGAGCAGTAGAGTTAGGCCACTCGGGCCTGTAGCCGAGTCTAAAGTGACGAAACCAACGCCGTTTGGTCAGTAGGCTGGCCAGGAGTACCTCATACTGGTCGTCCGACATGACACAACCCTAACTTTCCTCACTCGAGAGATATTTTGTTCTGCTTACCGTGATAAAACGATCCTAGTTTCAGCTGATAATCAGAGAACGACGTTTGTGCCGGCAGTGGTGAAACTCAATGCCAGAAAACATTATGTCTTTAGGCAAAGCAAGCTCGCGAATAAATAAAATGTCAATTACGAAGGGCTTTACTTCGAAATGACCAAATCTCGGAGCCGATGTCAGCCTCGGAGACTGCAAGTGAGAGTACGTCACTCGGGATCGTAGGACCATGTACGCAGTAGAATGGCCTCCATTTGTCATTTTCATTAGGCCCTGAAAATACGAGCAAATTAAAATGTGTATCGGAATTGATCAGAGGTCTCTTTGAATTGCAAGTTCCACTGTCCTAAATATTTGAATAGACTGAACAGTAACTGATGCGATTTCATTCTCTCTTACCTCTCAGAGGGCAACCGGCTTAGGTTAGTTAGGTTTGTCTATCGCATGCTACGGAAACTGGGGTCCCCAGGAAGGGAATGTTAGATTACCTCAGCCATAGATAAGCCTTCGGGACTTCTGTCTTTCGTACCCACTTGACTTCGATAACTTTTTCAGACCCTCTTTGCTATCTCATCTCTGTCTTATCTTCTTATTCTTTCTTCACTCTCTGCTTTTATGCGCGAGGGATCTTGTGTGGGAACACACCTTATCCAGTTTCCTCGTTCTCTACAGTCCATACTTAATGGTACCATCTCCTCCGGTGCGAGATAGTCAGAGTCACTGAAGTGCTGATGTCGAAATTACTACAACTACTACTATTTCTACTACTACTACTCATTTCCTCTTATTTTATACTTAGAATGAAGACGGCAGAGGAAGAGACCGATAAAAATGAGGTTAGAGTTAGCAATATTAAAGCAGGACTGTGCAAACATCTGGTCGCAAGTAACCTTGCTTACATATACGTCTCTTACCTGTGAATCATGGAAAAATAAAATTGTTTGAGATGATGCCAAAACATCATTCGGTGCAGTTACAATGACGTCACATGTATCATTTAGTCAGTTACTACTTACCTATAGTATAATAAGCAGAGAAATGATAATTACACATTCAATTCAAGCGTCATGGACATAAGAAAGAGAATAATTGCACAAATTGCAATAGAAGAATCTTCCATAATTTTGTAGTCAGCATAATGACTGGCGACAGTCATACTACATATGTACGTCCCATAAGACGGAAAGGCGTACAAACCAAAGAATTGAAACATCTCTACTTCATTTTAGGAAATAATTTCGACAGGAAAACACCGTGCACAACTCGCAACAATTACTACAGTACAAAAACTCGATTTTTATTCTCATTTCGGATCGGTCCGAGTACAGTACGCAGAGAGAAAAGTACGCGTGTATTTCTCGTGAATAGTAGCAGTAGTAGTCGCGGCAGTGGCACAGACAGCAGCGCCTAAGTGACTTGGACTAGGTCGCACTGAAAGAGAAGGGACCATTTAGTATGAACTCCAAAAAACAGAGAATCTATGCATTAGGTGGGTTCCTGCACAGGCTCCCCGGCCGATAGAAACAGCAAGATAAGAATAAAAAGGAATAAAAAGTATAGAAAAGATAGCGAAGAAGGTATAAAAATTTTACAGAAGCAATGGCCACAAGCGATAGATAGAAATCTCCAAGGCTTATCTATGGCTTTTGTAATCTAAAAGTGCCTTCATGGGGTCGCCAATCCCAATAGCATACGATAGACAAACCAAATCCTACTGCCTACCCTATGCCCTAAGTATTTTGAGAGACAGAACAGTAACCGACATGATTCCATTCTCTCTTGCCTCTCAGGAGGCATTAATAAGTAACAGGGTTAGATTAGTTAGGCTTGTCTATTACATACTTCAGGGATTAACATCCCCATAGACAAACGATAGCATAAGCCCACAGCATACGATAGGCAAACCAAACCTTATTGCCTACCCCACGCCTCTCGAGGAGCATTGGTCGTGGAAACTGACAAGCACCATGGACAAACTACGAGAAGGTTCCCCTTCGGATGTTATTTTGGCAAACGACGACGAAGGTTCTGAATGAACAGCAGCAAATTTGCTTCGTGCCTGAGCTCATCATTTTTGCTTCCCATTATTACTATGCGATATTGCTCTCTTATTATACATCTCTGACAAAGGGTCACCCAAAAATATTACGAATCAGTTCGACGTTTCCAGCAAGCTCTTTAGGGTTTGAATCTCTAGTGAAATTAATTTGATGCGATGTGATATTCAATTTGATTTCCTAAAGTTCATCTGTACAAAAACGACGTGGAAAGAACACGGGAGTTTCCGATTTCCGTTGAGTTGAAGTTCTTTTAAAGCTAAATGTTCTTTTTAGCAAAAAATTAGCTATTCTCCTACTAAACAACATTTTATCTAATTGGAAGTTACAATGCCAGAACATTCGTACATCAGCAAAAGATTTTCAACTGGAATCATAATAATTTCATTTACTAAAAAATAATCATCCTCGTTTTTAAACAACAGTTTAATAAAACAGAAGGTCATACTCATTTGAACACAAGTACCTCTCCAACTCAAATCGGGACGGCACTAAAGTCGGAATACGTACCTATAATTTCCTAAACTAACAAAATTATTATTTTCTTTTTAAATCACTTATCCAGTTGGTTCATAGATACTCGAGCATCGCACCTCGACCACACAAATCGGGAATTGAAATAAATTTTGTAACTCTAAAATTTAACATAAAAATTTCAATTACTAAAAAACCTGCCTAAAATCCAGATCCTCATTCAAAAAAAACATCTTCCCCAATTGGAAGTCAGACTTGCCTGAACACACGCACCTCGACCACACAAGTCGGGCACAATGTCACCCAGCGATGACGGTCTCAATCCACGGCAGGAAAGCGCCCACCCTCAAGTCGATGCTGGGGTTACCCGCCACTCCGCAGCCAATCCCAGCGTTGACCACGCCCACAACTAAGTAGCGCTCTTCTGTTTCGTCCCAGTAGTGCAAGGGACCCCCGCTGTCTCCCTAAGACAAGGGAAAACAATATTGTTTCACAACTTTTCACTGACCAAACAGAATAAATGAGACCTGATGTACGTGAGTAAGCGGAGACCGAAAGTGCTGTCTCCCTGAAAACAAGGAAAAACAACGCAATTTAACTCACAACTTCTCACTGATGACGTGAAGAACCCAAGAGCTGATATGTATGGGACAGAGGGAGCCGAAGACCTCAATGGACAAATAGAAAAAATAAAGACAAAGAATGAAATTAACACTTTGATCTCTCTACATACATAGTTTCACTGCGCGACACTGAGGCCGTTTCTGAGCTCCAGCCTTTCATTAAAGGCTTTTCAGAACTGTAGCCTATCATTAAAGGCTTCACAGAGCTCCAGCCTTTCATTAACGGCTTTTCAGAACTGCAGCCTTTCATTAACGGCTTTTCAGAACTGCAGCCTTTCATTAAAGGCTTTTCAGAATTGCAGCCTTTCATTAAAGGCTCTCCAGAGCTCCAGCCTTTCATGAATAGCCTTTCAGAGCTGCAGCTTTTCATTAAAGGCTTTTCAGAGCTCCAGCCTTTCAGTAAAGGCTTTTCAGAGCTCCAGCCTTTCATGAATACCCTTTCAGAGCTGCAGCCTTTTATTAAATGCATTTCAGGCTGACAAGCCAAGGAAAACTGAAGCCTTTCAGACCTGAGAAGCCTTGAGAGCTGAAGGGTGTTTGTGTTTGGAAGATGAAATTAATTCACTCAATTCCACTTACTTCTTTGCTACTTTAGCTTTGCTGCCGAAATTTCAACTCTAACTCTTACCCTTCAAAATGCGACATTCTTCTACCAAAGTAAACGGTGGATATTAAAAAAATATCCCAAAGAAAATTTACGAAGTGAAAATTTGAGCTGTTTAAATTTAAAGAAGCTATGTAAAAACTGTCCAAGCAGCTGTTGAAAAAATATGTTTATATTCTCTAAATA
>VOMN01139141.1:0-53026 GCA_014899125.1 Orchestia grillus | reverse complement strand
TGAACAGAGAGGTCAGACTTGCCCAGTGTGAACAGAGAGGTCAGACTTGTTCACACTTGCTCAGTGTGAACAGAGAGGTCACACTTGTTCACACTTGCTCAGTGTGAACAGAGAGGTCACTCTTGCTCAGTGAAGAAAGAATACAGTGACATCCCCGTGCCGAGGTCTAAAATGCTCCCAGTAAACAACCGCTCTACAGTCTTTCCCGGCATAAAGCGGTATCAACGAGAGCAAACATCACGTAGCAGGAAAAATATTTGTGTAATATTGAGCAAACACACAGCGTTATACATCATAAGAAAATAATACGATTGAAGGTTTGTTCACTGGAACTGATCCAGTTCTCTGGATGCCCTGTGAGAATGTACACAGATATCCATCCTCATGAAAGCTTATTTAATGTGAAAGGTCCAGCTAAATGGCGCTTGATTTGCTTATACGTCATGCTAAGTCAGGCCCACGTGCGCACAGGCCTAAAATATTATAAATCAATCTTAAAAAAAGAACTAGGGTAAAGAACGCTGGCATCACAAGTCCCTGCTGCATTGACGATGTAAGGAAAATAACTGCACCGATGGGACTAACGGTGGCGTAGTAATCTTTTCATTAGATACATTAAAAATATTAAGAACGAAAAGTGGTACATTCTTTGATCAGTGATTTCATTTGAGGATTACCAAATCTGCATGGGTTGTCCCCAGCTGCTCAGCTGGTTGAGGGAATTGTAGACAAAATTTTGATACTTGTTTATTCAGCCATGAGTACGTTCGTTTATTGGTATTCACAACATGTGGTATATACGTTCAATTTATGTTCTGGAGGGACTCCTGTATACTGGACCGCAACGTACTATCCTAACGTGCACTGTACCACTGAGTGCACTGTACCACTGAGTGCACTGTNGGCACTGTACCACTGAGGGCACTGTACCACTGAGTGCACTGTACCACTGAGTGCACCACTAATTATTTTTTGCTAAACTCAATGAAATGCACGTTGGAGATAAGATTAATCGTTGATAATTACAAAACTTTATTTAAAGATGACAAGCGAAAACAAAAAATCGACCGTGAACTAGCATGAAAGCAAAAACAACTTCGTGTGTCAAATCACGATCCAATGAATCGCATTTTAAATTAACGTAGCGCCACCGCCGTAAAATATATATTAGCGACTTTCCTGGACATTGCTTAATGATGCTTCGTTTGCATTAGTACACGTAAACGTCCAGTAAGACCTCTACTGTGCACTCTAGCTCATCCCTTATCTATCATGGTCTCTCATCCACTAAGTCTACCGTGCAATCTACCTTATCACTCAGTTGAAATGTCCTTCCTGTGCAGTCTACCTCATCCCCACCTGGTGTGGTCGTCTTTTAAATGTGTAGTCTACGTCTTCCCTCACCTAGAATAGCCGTCCACAAGTCCTCTACTGTGAAATCTACCTTTTTACTTCGCTTGAATGGCCGTCCACTTAGTCTACCGTAAAATCTAACTCGTCACCCACCTGTAATGGCCGTCCACTAAGTCCTCTACCGTAAAGTCTCATTCGTCACCCACCTGTAATGGCCGTCCACTAAGTACTCCTGTGTACTCATCACCGCCAGTTTCGCCACGTCCGCTGTGTTTCAAAGTTTTCCCTAAACCTCGGTTCTCACGAGGCTGATCAGAGTCGGGCTCGGAGCTTTTTGAAGAATTCGATTTCTTGTCGCAAACGTAGGCGTTATCCCTACCGTCTGGTCCTGCTACGAAAACTTGGTTCTTGATTCCCTGGCTGGTCGAATTTAAGGAGTGGTCTGGTGCGAAGCCCTTTTTGAACAGCATTTTTACCAGCTATTTTGACTTGTAGCTGCAAAATCAAATCATATATTATGTAAAAACTATTTTGCTGGCATTAGTTACATGTAATATTTAATAATAACATAATTATTCTTTTGCATATGGGAGCCAGCCTGTTTTCATCGAAGATTCATATTTGCTAGAGCAAATATGAACCAGAACAACCTCGTCCCTCACTGATATATCGTTTATGTGTAGTACGCAGCACTGTACAGTACTGCATATTACAGTACTAGCAGTGTACAAAGCATATACGTTATGTAAATACAAGGGTTATGCACCCGTCATATCCAGATACATCCAGTTTTCCATTAGCATAGAGACATGACAAGCTGCCGTGATTAGTTCCCATTGAGAATGAATTTTACTCAATCTTCAGTTACACTGTGGAAAAACAGCGAGTATATATTTTGAGATGTAAATTGTATTGCTGGTAAATTTTCAAGTTTATTGAAGAAAGTGTGAGAGTTTGTTTCTACTTTTTGCTTCAGCACCCGCATTTTCAACATAAGCGCAAAATGAATCTTAGAAACATTATCCATTAACGGCAGCGGCCCACCAGGCCTCCCCACACTACCTAGACTTGTTCGGCTACCCAAAACTTCCCAGCCTAACTTTTTTCGCCGGGGTATCAATAATTTTCTATAACTTTGGCCGCAGATATGGCCGTCAGGTAGTTAATTATCGACGGAGCTGCGAAAAAATCAGACTGAGTTAGTTTTATTTCATTACCGTAGGTTATCAAAAGTAGGTTGAATTGAAGAGATGTGCTCGAACTGTCCTTATCTATGTACGGAAGCAGCAATTGTCGAGTTCGTATTTCACGATGAACTGCGAGGTGATTCATGTATTTCTTGATGGTGCCTATGTTTTTTGATGAAGCGTGTATTTTTTGATGACGCATGCATTTTTTGACGTCTCATGAATTTTTTGATGATGCTTATATTTTTTGATGGCGCATGTATTTTTCAAATTTTTGCAGCTCCCGGAGATGAAGCGTAATGAGCGTTGAGGCTTTTCATGAAACTTCCTCGCCAAAAACTTTTCTAATCAGTATAATTCAAGACTTGTTTTAAAATTAAGTTAAATCTTCTTAGGTCGCCCGGGATTAAGAAAGCCGCAGCTCGCTGACTACAGCAAAATTCATTAGTTAATTATGGATAATCTGTCGATGAAAGTCTACCCTAGTTTTATGTTTTCTTGACTTTTCTGTAGAAATTTCAGACGCCAGCTTAGAGTTGCAGAGTTCATTTGTAAATAACGTGAATAAGAACGTCAACATCAACGATAGTTCACTTATGATACCGCTCGGAGACTGATACAGTTCGAATTGGCCGTAATAATTAATAAATTATTTACAGGTAGAGTTACATGGGCTGATCAAGCACAAGTTCTCTATTCATTTGAAGTGACAACTCAGTCATACGTCGCATAACCGCCAAAAGTTGGGTTGTGTAGATCCCTTAACTTGTGCGCCGCTAGTAATAGTGGACGAACTAGTGAACTAGCCCCTGTAGTATCATAAATACCGCTTCATATATTTTCAGCATTCTTAGTTCACACGAATGGTACCTACTTATAGTCTGACCAGCTTTCGTAGCTAGTAAAGATGTCGAACTAGCCTTCGTAGTATCATGAATACCGCTTCATATAATATAACTATCTTCTGGACTGCGGTAATGGTACCAATTAAGTATTCTTTGAAAAGAAGATAATACGGTCAACGTAACTAAGCCATTTTCAAGGCAATAAATTGAATTCATTAAGTACAACACGAGCTCAAAAATTCCTACGAATCACGAACCATATTACTGCAAGAGTAACCTCTGTGTCATTCGCTATCAACTTCACATAATGAGCTCCACAGTTCACACTGGCACGCCACAAAAGCTGTATTAAGTAGAATTATGGTTCAAATACACGTGCACGTCGCTGAACTATCCACTGGAAACAGCACGCGCTGCAACGCTGTAATTCTTGAAATACTTTACACGCCACACGAAGTCAAGGAAGTATCACTTGCTGTCCACATTTCTATCGTCCCAGCACCGTTGGACCCAAAGGTACTGAAGAAACTCAGTCGTACAATGACATCAAATTGCCTCAATCTACTATTATCTTGAGGCAATTTGAACAAGAAGCGAATAATAATATGAAGCCTCGTAAACTCAAAAGCATGTCATACTTCTTTACTTTATGGGCCTCGAGATAAGGCTGCTCAAGTCTGTAGCCCAGCACGCACAGTCTCGCCTCCCCAGCTGGAGAATGCTAGCCTCCCAGCCTGTTGGGGAACAACCAAAGACAACAAATATCTTAATGAAATACACTATTGGGTTACCTATGTAAAGTTTTTATTCTGGCCAAAACGAAGACTTGGCTCTTTTTAGAGTAAAGATTTGGTTTGTTTGTCCGTGAGTACTTCGTAAAATTATTATTTTAATCTCTGATAAGGTTTCTCGTACGGTCATTAATGACACTTCGAAGCAAAACTGAGAAGCTTGACGCTAAGATTTAGTATAATGCAAGTAAATGTGGACTCTCATCAGGAGAAACAGGAGTTCTCCATCGTTTTCGACCGTGTTTGTTTCATTTTCTACGTAAGAGTGTGCATGTTTTGGGGAGGACAGACTGTGTTGCACCCTTGCCGCTCTCCTGCAGCGCAAGGTGCACAGGAGTCGTTAACGAGTTAGACTGAAGTACGTCAACGTTTGTTCATTGTTCTGGAAAAAAAGTTCCTTCAAGTTCATAAATAAGACAAGAACACTAAAATATCTTGTTTCCGAAGCATAGCTAACTAATTGTTTATAGTCTTGGTGGCATCAGGAGAAGGACAGATGCCTCGTAATTTACATATTTTTTCGACATCATTAAAAAATTTGTAGTGTAAAACTCTACCACTAAAAACTCACTTCTTTGCGTCATTATAAACATGATAGCGGCATAATTTCTGTGTTTTTCGACGTGAAAAATACCGCAACATGAACTTTTACGACAGGAAAGATAAGTGAGCTTTTTTTAACGTCTTAAAATAATCTCTAGTTATCTCTCAGTTTATTGCAATCGACAAAACAACGTCAAATAAAGTTTACCATGAATGAGATAAGTTTGAAATGGATTTCCCTTTATTCGACGGTTAAGTCATGTAGGCTCATAATAGTCTCACCTGTGAAGCAGTGCTGAAACGTTCTTATTACTCGACGCACGGCACTATTCTGCAATAGTCCTGCAAGTGTCGGAACAGTTCCAGCTCAAAGAAATTCTAAATTATTGCCGATGTTCCCATAACTAAAGTAAAATGAATTCAATATCAAGCAAATCTCAGAAACTCACAACTCAATTACGATGTCCATCAAAAACATATTATTCAATTTTGAACTGCCTAACTCAATTGTCGAACTCTGCCTGTCGGTCCGGTGTTGCAGGGCCAAAATGTTCAACAATACGCGTGCATTGGCGCGGTAATTGGCACTCGTACAATGGAGTTACGTGTTCTGGACCTGAATTATGAGCTCAGAGGTCAATACCGCAATACCTTGTATTAGGCGTGCAGTGAACTCTGCTGAGTGCTCAGAGTTGGAACAAAATATTATCGACTGCGCGATCGCACCGATTGTACAAGTATTTGTAAATGTTATTTCAGATTGAGAATAGAATATTTATAGAAAGTTCTTATTTTACCATCGGATATCAATAGATGTAGTTTTTAGCAATGTTAAATACTCAATTAGCAAAGATTAGTCTCATCACTCATACATCTTCTCATATTCAAGGGGAATAACGCTCATCGTAAACGTTGACAAATTTCGCGCTGAATACACATGCGGTATTTGCCATTTGCGATCTTGTACACTTGCAGTTTAATTTTCACATTCTTTTGAAACACTTCACCATATCGAAACATTGCAAACAAAAGAACATGATTCGCGAATTCTCAGAATTATTGTTCGTGTTTCCTGTCAAATTCCTGGAAATCGAACATCCTTCTTATTTCTTGAAGGCGACTGTAAATTCCGCAGCAGAGTTCCTTTCCGTGCCGCAGTATTTCCGCAAAATGTTGATCACGACCTTCCTTCTCGGGAGGCGCTGTAATCAAAGCCAATTGGAGCCTTGGTGATCGACTCCTACTGTGAAGAGGCATTTGTTCACGATAATTGTGCGGTGTTACCGCAGTCTCGGCCACTGAAAACAAGCATTTTATCCTTGATTTCATTACGCTAAACGAATACAAACTAATCATTTTTACTCACATACTTCATGCGTACAACAATCAATGATATGTTCCATGGAGTTACCTATTGTTTTCCTCGACTAATTCTAAGAATGACCGTAGCTAGGTGTCTGTTGACGTACGACCATGTAGTTGTATGTGAATGAATATGAATGGCAGGATGTTATCTTTCAACAGTTAGGTATACATGAAAGTTACGTTTTACTTAGCTCATGTGTTTTAGCTTCTTGCTTGATAGATTTAAGGCTTTTGAACTTTAATCCATTATTAAGCACAGATAAGCCCATAGATTCCTGAACGATTGTCATGAAAGATGTGAAAGATGAAGAGAATCCCTTTCTCCGTGATTCCCCTTTTCATTTTGCGCATGAAAAATTCATTCAATCTAAGATAAAAATCATGATATACCGACTGTTCTATGAACGTTTCTATCAATCGCTGGCAGAGCTGAGCCTCGGCAAACCCTACTGATGTTCCATTGAGACGTCATGCAAATAGAAATAACTTGAGCAGTGAAAATACTTCGGAATAAAATTGTTGAAACATTTTTCGAAACGACTCTCGTAATGACGACTGCAGTAACAATGATAACCATAGTAACGACACTTTTAGGAACGACAACTCGTGGAAGGGAAACAAGAACATGGATATTTCATTTTATAGTCTATAAACAATAGCCAATACGAATACATGATCATTTTATCAACGACGATCGTCTTTCACAACACCGCCCTCGCCTCATGTCAAGTTACGTCACAGCAGCCTGATGAGAAATCTGTTAACATTTCTTCTTATCGATCGAACCGCGCGCGTTGAGCCAACTTTGACCAATAAAAGTGCAGATAGGGTAAATCTTCACCCCCTTCTCTGTCTAAATTATTTTCTACCCAACCAATGTTCCACGATGATTCTCGTTGAAAGGCTGAATTTGCCATAAAAAACGTACAGAATTCGTAGGAGTAAATACGCATGTATATTGAGAGTACCGAATTCAGTAAACGTGAGGCAGTAAAGTATCGAATGCGTCACTCTCGAAGCACCTGGCGCTTCAGCAGAGCGCTGCACGCCTCGTCCCAGAGACTCAAATTAGACTGAAAATTTCTTTTGTTCGAGAAAGCACATCATGATCAAGGAGTCTCCTCTCAGAGAAGATGCTTCGTCGCAACGATGCCAACAATTGGATTTGAATCAGAGTATCAGACTTGTGTATTGCATAAAGATGCCAAGCTTTGGGACTTAAGGGTGGGAAAAAAATGTTTGGGGGACTGTTATTCAGGTCTCAGAAAGAAATAATGTGTGGTACATATCAGTGTGTTCGGTTCAGTGTTGTATTAAACATTCTATGGGAGGAAAATTTCCAAGGTCAGAAAGGGAAATGTATAGTTAAAAGGTAAATTTAAACATCTGACCGATAGGAGTATACGTATGCTCTAATTTGAGGCGAAACAATTATTAATTATACGTCGTTCATCCACTGAAATTTAAAAATTCTTTATGCCTATTGTTTCAATCAAAACAACCCAAAAAGTGAAAATCCAGAACTTCGTACCAACAAGATAAAAAAATTGAACTTATTTCCCTTTAACGAGTTTTTCACGAATCATTTTATCGAAAACTAACCGTCCTTGACAAAATGAATTCTAATCCACACAAAAGTTGGCAGAATTTTGTCCCAAATAGAAGATAGAGTAGTATAAAATGAGAAATAATTCTTGTACGAAGGATAGTAATGCAACCATAGTGGGCTCAGTGAACTGCCACTTCCTGACCCTCTCGAGACCGAGGAGCGGTGACATCTAAGGACCAACGCTTCATTGGATCTCTTATCTGAGTTTTGGTAGCAATAATGAATATTTTCTCTCGGGTTAAGGTACACTTTATCCCTTTCCTGTCCACTTTATGCGTCAGACGCAAATTTGGTTTTCAAGTTTGAGTGAAGGCACATTTTGTCTCCACTAAGTAAATATTTTAGTTTTTTCCAGAAATGAAGGAACTTTCCAGCCGTTTCATCAAAGTTTGCTTCTCTTACACTAGCTTAATATAAAAATGATGATAGACTTAAAATCAGTATTAATGTAGATATTGCCAGAATACACATTTCATTATGAGTTTCAAACCCAATTCAACTCGATTGCTATCACCCCTCAAAAGACTACCATGCTTTTGAGGGAAAAACTAAACAGGTGAAGAATTAAGAATGACCACCTTTATTTGTTTCGTGCTACAGCCAAGAGAATACAACACTGAATTTAAAGTAACGGGTATTTTTCCTTCTCCAGGAAAATCTGAAATTCAATGTCCAATATTGAGAGATGCCATCGTTCGCAGACGTCCATTTGCTTTGCAATGTCTGTGTTAGCAAAAAAAAGCGAGGATTTTGTCGATGGAGAATCACCATGAGCTTCTTCTTCTTAAAATATAATTCAAGCATCGACCGTGAAAAACCACAAGAACATACACAAGAACATACACAAGAACATACTCAAGAACATACACAAGAACATACACAAGAACATACACAAGAACATACACAAGAACATATACAAGAACATACACAAGAACATACACAATAACATACACAAGAACTTACTCAAGAACATACACAAGAACATACACAACTGGAGGTACAAGGGTTGAGAGGGTTGGTAAAATGTTACGGAAGGGCATAATCATAAGTTGAGTGCCCACCATTATTGGTGAACATCGAAAAGCTTAACAAAATATTCCAACCTCATCTCATAAAAATCAAGCATCATCAATACGCAAAATGATCGTAAGATACACAGTTTGTTTGGTAAATTGCTTGAGTAACTGAAATAAGCTTCGATAGAGAAAATATTTTATCAAAATACGAATATATCTCACACACTATAGTTCTTCGGCAGCTGTGAACGAATTGCTCCTTCTGGATGCTGAATACAAAACAGCAACACTTTTTTCCAAATGAAAAAGAGATTTAGGGACGTGATTTGGTCAAACTAGGGACCAACCGAACACCTGAATAACGCCTAAAGAATACGTATTATATCGAGACCTTCGTCTGCATCGTCATGCTTTTTATACGATGAGTCATCAAAAAACTTCATGAGTCATTTTCATGCATGCATATTTGAATGTGGCTTAAGCTTGGCCAGGTATGCATAGACATAAACGAGGTACTGATAATGGGTGGGTGTTTTTTTTGTGTCTTTGTACCACGGATCTCTACTTTCAGTTTAACGTTTTTGCTGGAGTATCTAAAATTAACTAAAATTTTGGCTGTTTTAACTTTGGGCATTTTTCCTCCCTCTCTATGAAGCGAATAAAAATTGCAACTGTGTTATTACATGGTTGCTTACGAGTCACGCTATGATGTTTAAAGCAAAACTTATTGGATCGTATTCACCGAACATAAGATGTGCGGTTCTTCCAAACTGGTTAAATTTATTTTGAGCCAGCTGGCATTCGAGCCAGCTGGCATTTGCTACAGAATGGCACACAAATTATTCCTGTTTTCGCGAACCTCAATTGCGTGATTGCGCCGATGTTTCCAGCTTTGAACGGCTGACCTCCAGCTGAAATGACTGAAATGACACACTGCGCGACAGCGAGGTAGCATTAACCCCGCAAAATGGAAATTATTTCAAGACGCCGTCCCATGAATACTCAATGAAGCTGATGGCTCTCAAAGGATCGCGTCTGCCTGCCCTCCATCAAGCGTCA
Source organism: Orchestia grillus (assembly GCA_014899125.1). Taxonomy (NCBI): domain Eukaryota; kingdom Metazoa; phylum Arthropoda; class Malacostraca; order Amphipoda; family Talitridae; genus Orchestia; species Orchestia grillus. The sequence goes on along the minus strand of VOMN01139141.1, from coordinate 43,258 downwards.
GTGAATGATTGAGAAAAGAATGCCGAGGAAGGATTCTATCGCGGCAAAAGAGAGCGTAAAATATCACTCCTGAACGCTGGATGAAGGGTCGCCTGGACGCAATCCAGAAATGGAATCTGAGAAGAGAAATTTAAAGATTGAACAGTGACCAACCTAAAGCTGCAATTGCATTATTAAAACACAGCTTCTGGAGGGAGAAGGACCCTGCGGGATGCTCCTAGTTAACACAAAAGAGAAAAACATTCATGAAACCATCGTCAAAAGCTGCCTGATTGCATCGAGGCAATTGACCTAGACGACTCGGCATTGAGAAAGAATGAAAATTGATTTAATAATTACTTTATATCGAAAGGTCAATAAATTGCACTCAGGGCTTCAACGTAGGTTAGTGATCAAATCTACAGAGCGGTAACGAAAACAAGTATTAAAGCATCACTGATGGAAGCAGGATTTATAAAGCAAGACGCATCGGAAAGCGAACGAATTCAGTTTAAATATAGTAAATGCCTTAATAGCGTTGAATGTGCCACGGCAATAAGCCTTCGGTCTTTTGATTAACGAAATCACAATTCTCTTTTAACACCTCGATAAGTTCTAAAATTTTGCAGCAATATTATTGATCCAGGGAAATTAGCTTCCTAATTCATTATTGGCTTGAAGATACGTTGAGTTAGTCGGCAATATTAAATTTTGATAAATCTGACTTTTGAGTAATTTTCATGTACTGAAAATAAATAGGATAATGATTTGTCAACTTTTACTTTAGGAGGCAAAGCTGTGAAAAAATTACTTTCCCCCGCCCCAGATGATGAAATATGGCTAGCATTCTGGCTATTGCTTTCCTGGTGCCATCATTTCTCGCACAAATCCTGTTTAGATGACAGAAACCTGCAATTATATCACACACCTATGAACGATTTGGCTTACATTACATATTTATCAAAATGATGCTCACGCGGGTTACAGCGAGCAACAAACCTTCCGTTTTTAAAATTGAACAAAGCCACAACGTTCGCAAAACAGTCTGTTCCTCTTGGTCCTCCGTGGCGTACGTGTGAGATTTTCTTCCGATCCATCAACTAAAGTTACCCTGGTTCGACTCTGCTTGATATCACTGAACTCGCAATGCCTCGAAATGAGGGAAATATCTTCACGAGGTAAATAGAGTGCCGTCAACAACCTTAGTCAATGCATGTGACAGTGGCCTGATGTCCCTCGTGAGCTGGCAGGCACGGGTGCAATCCGACACAAAGAAGATGATTTCGAGACAGCAATTCTGAAACCAAATCGAAACCAACCAATAACGCTTCGGTCGCTGTGATTCGGACCAGAAAATAAGCCGTAGGCGACGCTCGTGGGCGTCGACACGGCTTTAAAGTAGCACTAGGATTAAACGTTTGAGGGATATAGCAGATGAAGTTACTTATTAACCAATGCATAGCTCATATCATGTTAATATTTGTTTCAAAGCGATAACTATGTATCCAAGAATTCTGTGGCTGCTTGGATCTACAGTATGTAAAAGTTCAAAACCTACTTACGCGCAGCTATCCTCATCAAAGTTAGTGAGTGAATTTGAACTAAGCCTCATTAGCTAAGCCCTACCGCTCTCGCAGGCAGAGGCGAGCTGATCGAGTTCTTTTTGGGCTCAGAGTGTAAATAGAAAGACCGAGTAAATGAAATATTAAGAGCAAACTCCGGAGACTTTTCGACAAAAAATGTTGTTTCATTGTGAGCTTCGCGCCTTCGTTTGACGACAATAAGGCCGTAACGTTGGTCGTAAATCGTATGAAATGATATTATAAAAACGAGTCGAAGCTTCGCATGCGGAAAAATTTAACTACAAAACTCATTTATACTTTGCTATTTCTATGTGTCACACGAAGCAGTCACGCAAAAGTTTTGGTGCTTAGAGGCTTTATGGCCGTGTGGAAACTATGGATAACAATAAATTTTAATTGGCTGTAATCTGCTGAATTTTTTGAAAAATAATCAACTAACAATATACCATAATATATTAGTAACGATGCATCCATCGAACAAGTTACAAGAATTATAGGGGTGCTGTATTTCTACGTGAACTCGGAGATATCTTCTCTTTAGTGCTACTCTTCCAGAGCCTGAGCTTCCTCGCGATTTTTAGCTCGAAATAAACAATTACAAAACTAATCTACAACTTTTTTATTTCTGTTACAAACGCTAGCCGTCATGCCTCACCATGCATCTCTACGAGTAACCCTAAGAGGTGAACAACATGCACTAACATCTACCGCACAAAGTTCCAGAGTCCAGCTCAACTTCTTGGACTAACTACGCGGCGTAGACTTGGAACATGATTGGTGCTCACGTCCACCAATCACGCCTCGCAGCTCTTGCCTTTGTCTCCTTGATGAAGGCAAACTGAATGTCTGTTGCGCGTGGTCGGGTGCCTTCGAATGAGCGCTCGATGCGACGTTTGAATATGAGCTTCTGAGGAGTGGATCCTTTGCAAAGAACTCTTAACGAACCTCGGCGCTGCGCTGATTTGTGACGTATTCAAAGACAGCAGCTGTAGCGTCTACAGGCTGCAGTTACATACATATGTAGCTTGTAAAGTCACTGAGCTCTGTAGACTCTTGAACTAAATGAATGTGAAGTGAATTTTAAAACTTTAAAACAGGAGGACTTTTTAAAAAAGCTTCAATTGCCTATGTGGAGTAATTTGAGTGTATCGTGCATCTAACTGAAAGTTATTATAACAATCCTAACTTACCCTCTTTATTCTTGGTCGGTTTTTGATTCTGTTCATCAGAAATGTCGAATAACGTTGTTCTATATATGTACGTTATTGTGGTGAGTAATCGGACTATTTTTTATATTATAGCCCCGTATTTTTCACCAAGTACCTAGTTATATTCGTATATCTGTAGGCATGCTCGAAAATGTGTACACTAATACATGTGTACACTCATTCATGTTGACACTCATGCATGTGTGCACTCATGCATGTCTGCACTGATACATGTACACACTGATACATGTTTACAATCAGACATGTGAACACTCAGACATGTTTGCTCGAAAACATCACGACCTACAATTTGAGTGTACAAATGTTTCAGCGGCCTCACCTGGATCACATTTGCAATTTCTTCTGTCACCTGGATTGTACCTGTTATTAGTTTTGTCACCTGGATTGTACCTGTTATTCGTTCCATAACCAGGATACATACTCTCAAAGCAAATCATGTGTACAAATGAGGAATCATAACGCTTGGACCATTTTATAAACCTTAGTCTGTTTTGATGTATGTTTGCCGTAAGTCGCCTGAAACAAATCTCACCGTTACTTTGGATTTGGCAATGTGGATTTGGCAGATTCATGTGGCTTAAAATTTTGCTTCGTTCGTCTTTTTAAAGCTAATGCAGCCTTTTCCAACTGCCTATATTGTTTACAGATCAAATATATCGCCATATACGACTAATGTGCTCTTGTAGTGAACTACATTTAGCGATCTCCATGCAATCTGATTATTCGTCATGACCGTCGACAGTCGAGACAGAAGTTTTTATGTTTGTATTTTCCAACTTGAACTGATAGCCATAAAATAAGCGACAAAAGAGCTTTGGTCTGGCTGTCCTTCGGAAAGTTGCAACCTTTTTTGTTCTCAGCAGGCGATCTTTGACGGTGCCCTTGCAGTTTTAAAGCCCTTCCTTTTCACGAACTGAAAAGCCACGCCAGAAATAGGAGTTCCCGCTCGCTCGCATGAAAGACGAGTAAAGGGCTCAGCTAATCGGCTTTTGACTCTAATGAGAAGTTTCCGTTCGAGGACTGAGGGAGAAATTAATGCGACGCTTCCCTCCCTCCCGCGCCCAGCTGAGAGGAGTATTGATGTGACACTGACGAAGGAAAACATGTGGGTAAGAAAATAAGAAACTACGAACGCTCGAGGGGTTGTTCTCCAAGAGACTGATGCCAAGCTGACATGCTCCGATGACGCCGTCGAGCTCGTGAAACAATCAGAGCTAGAAAATTCAAGACAATGAGCATTCATATCTGCGTATTTGCTAAGAGCTCTAATAAGTGAAGAAAGTAATTTTTTTCAATCAGTAGCCGTACATTGTATCCTCTCTGTAATTGCAATTTATAAATGTAAGTGTAATTTATAATAATTTCATTAGGTGCGAAACGTGTTTTTTTTTCCAGTTACGAAAATGCTTCCCGAAAAATCGAATTATGAATTCGGAATGAATCAGTAACCGCTCGAAAAGAATGAGTTACAAAAGTCATTTTGCTTTCGTGTTGACTGAATAAAAGTTATTCTGTGTAAAGGATGATACCAGCCTTGACTATTTAGACAAGAGTCAAGTATTCAATTCAACAATAAAATAAAAAAGCCTTGAATCGTTCAGTAACCTTGAACATCTACTTTCTAGACGCGCACTAAAGATTGAAACTATTTATTTACTTACATCTGCAATAGAAAAGTATTCATTTTTCGTTATTTTTCACGCTTGAATTAGCTCCCACCGTGCAATAGTAGCGACAGCTATGAGTAGCTGACGCACCAAGGTATCCTTGATGACACTGCAAGTAGTCGTGGATTAGAAGGATTACGAGTCGTTGGGCTCACAAACATTGAACACTTGTCAAAGCTAGACTGTAGCGCGTGTTAGGTAGTTAGAGGATGTTGTCAATGTTAAATGTCCGACGGAGAGGGCTTACAATTTCGCGTTAGGAGGTGTTTATATCTACAAACAAAGGGTTTGTAGATAGAGTTTGAGGTAGAGTCTGCAGTTAGGGTTTGAGATTGAGTCTGCAGTTAGGGTTTGAGATAGAGTCTGCAGTTAGGGTTTGAGATAGAGTCTGTAGATAGGGTTTGAGATAGAGTCTATAAAAAGGTTTGTAAAAGCTAGGTGAACATGAACCACAAAACCAGAAATAAGATATTAGGTACCCTAAATGGAACAGAGAAATGATAGATACAATTTTTAATTCCTATCATGTCGAATACAGTCCGAGGAAAATTTATTCAAGGGTACTGAAACTTCGATAGAATGATGCCAAAAAATGAGTATTCCGTTGGTATCTCATATACTGGCATGCCGACTTATATTGATTATTTACACATTGCTATACTCAACGCTTTCATCTCATATAAGCACAGCCAACTCTCTTATACTTGAGAAAGCGTTAGGGTATACTCTTAAATATTGTATATATGATAGAATTCGCTCATACCTTTTCCACCTGACGACACGCACAGGGATTTTTCGAGCGAACTATGGTGTGTAGTGACCATTTGGTTCATGCGTCTCATCTAGCAACATACGCTGGAAGCAATATTCCCTCCATATCAGGTGAGTCCGCAAAACGATCATTACTCATGAGCCTGGATCAGGTCAGACGTAAGAGAACGACTCAGATACCGCCTTTATCTAGTCATTACGGTGGTTCATCAGCAGATTTCATCCACTTCCACTGTCTAACAAAACATGTCCGCGACAGACGCCAAGCTTCTGATTGCCAAGATCTCAAGCAGGTTTAATTAGGCTTGCCAAGAGGTAAGACCTCACTCAAGTGGGTAATTACTGCTCTAGTGATTAGGGTACTAGGCCACCACTTGCCTCGTAATCACCCTAACAAGATGGCTGAGCGCACGTCAAAAATACCTTCACGCACAATAACCAGGCCATTTCCTTTATTTTGCGACAGCGTTTGTAATTCATGAGGGTCTTAGAAGCAATCTTCCTTAGAGCATCTGGATAAGTTTCTACAGAAACCAAAACAGGCAATGCTTAGGGATATTGATGTTAATAAGTGCTGCAAAAAGCCTTGAACGAACACTCGGCACCGAACCCGATCGTGGCTCAACTCATGACATCCATGCTTAAATATACACGTAGCAGCTTCTCCAATGCGGATTGGACAGCCATGTTTAAACATGATGGTGTTGCTGTGTTCGATATGTTCTCCAATATTCATTGACAGAGTATTGCAGACAGCTCTTGGCGTCTGTTAATGCTTTGTCAGCAGAAATACTCATGTGCTTGCATTACGTCAATTGTGCTAAATGTCACATTCAACTGAGACGGATATGCAATACTTTGTGAAAAAATTTCACTGTAGTCGTGTTCTTGATTTATAGCTGTCATTTCCCATTTCTTTTTAGCTAAATCAAATGAGAAAAATTTCTAATGCTAGGACTTTGCTTCTGTAGTCAGGTCAGAGCGTCTTCAAATTTGCTCTCCTTCGAGTTAGGTATTACCAGCAATAAACATAATACAAGTGTAACGCTAAAGCAAAGGTTGTGGAAATATTGTATATTCCTCACTGTTTTGTTGTGAGGACGTTATGGAGGCACGGAGCGGCATGTCACAAACTGGCAAATCTCGTCGAGAGTGGGACGGAGGCCGGAGCTGGGAAGCTGGTGAGAGCATTTCGCCTGGTACAATATCTCTGAAAATGTCATTTTGCGAAGGAAAACTGCGGGCCGAATGCAGTCGCTGGATCATCTTTGGGGTCTTCAGAAACTGGATAGCTTTGGAAGTTCGTACATAATCGAAAAGAATTAATCACATTGGTTTTCCCCAAACAAGGGTACACATCAACTTCCTCATCAACACCATAAACTATGTAGGGCAAAAAATGGCGATAAATTTAGTGTTTAAATAACAACTCTTGAAGAAAACCTGAGCAATCTTGAATGAAAATAACGAGCCTCGAAGATAGGCAATACAGGCTCACCTTTGCGGTCACGCTACCTGGATATTTGAGAATCAAAAACTATGACCTCCCTCTGGTCCCTCCCTCAACATGGACATTCGCAAAAAAACGAGGAAAATTTCCAGGAATGAATGCCCTCAAGACCAGAGCCAGTGTCAGCATTTTGCCAAACGGCGAAGGGCGATTGCGATGTGGCCGTGCCTCTCGAACTCGTACGGAAATTGTACGACAGTCATCGCTTGGAAATGGCGAACAAATGCTCCACGCTCAAATTAGGACTTTCGCAAGTCGATATTACTTTGCACGGTGCTCCAGAGGAAACGAAATTAGCAAACGCAGTCAGCCTTGAGAACGTAGGCCTGAAATTAAAAGGCGATGAATGGCGAGGTAATTAACTGCTAGAGTTTCGATATTCTAGCCAAGAAGCGATCGCAGAATCAATTAAAATTCATAGATTGTTTACAGATTTTACCCATATGTTTTTCCCTTAATTTCATCACCTTCGTGTTGCGTAGTTCATTGTGGAATAGGATTATATGGACGACTTCACATTAATTGCGTACAGTGCACTATGATGAATCCACCAATTTAAAACCGGGCTTCTTAAATTCACACATTAGAATCCTTGCACAGAGCTTTAATATGGAAAGAAAGTAACTTTCCTTCCGAATTTCCCCAGAGCCTCCCACGATCACACGTACTCGAGAAAGTGTGCATTTCCCTCTGATAACTTACCCTAAACTCAAGTACCATTGGTATCTACACTGGACATATTTTTGCCGTTCAAATAACTCTTAGGACGAGGCTGCAGAACTCCAGAGATTGGCTCCGCAATTGTCAGACAAATAACGATCATTCATGAAACGTAAGTGGGTCCTTTAGCTCCGAGCCATTTCCGACACAGAAATGAGAACGTCAGCAGAGGACATTTCTCTTCCTTCCGTTGTTTATGAATTTTATGTTTGTTCTCTTCTTGGGACATGCTAAGCTCTAGCTCGATGGTAGGCGATACTTGTGCTAGTGACAGTCGTCGTTTGGTGGTGACCTTGTGCTAGTGACAGTCGTCGTTTGGTGGTGAACTTGAGCTAGTGACAGTCATCGTTTGGTGGTGACCTTGTGCTAGTGACAGTCATCGTTTGGTGGTGACCTTGCGCTAGTGACAGTCGTCCCTTGGTGGTGAGCTTGTGCTAGTGACAGTCGTCCCTTGGTGGTGAGCTTGTGCTAGTGACAGTCATCAGTTGAAGGTGAGCACAGGTGTTATATACGAGGTTAGAGACTAACCGCAGATTCTTCAAATTCGACAACATTCTCGACATTTAAGAGGTACACTCATTCTATAGCAAAGAGAGTAAATTGGTTTGCAAAGCAATGTCATGCAACGAAATTGTGATTTTCTAACTACGGGTTTCACGAAGTTTGTGGTTTTCATAACTAAGCTCAGTTGTGTCAGTTATTTAAGAAACAAATTTCGTATAAATATTTATCGAACAAGAATCAATTTTCACCGCAGAAAATGAGTTCCAAAATTGTTGTATTGTGACAGACCCCCAAAACAGCTAGAAAAGCTTTGCACAATTAGCCTGCAGAAAAATACCTTCTAATTGTCACACTCCAAACCAATTCCCTAAGTACGTGTGATATAGCCTTTTTCGGTTTCTTGAACGTCAACAAAAGTTGCCAAATTGACATTTTAATCATATTTTTCAGAAATACGTTCTTTAAATTCAATAACCAATTGAAATCAATTATCAATTTTAATATCACCTCAATCGATAATAATTAACATGGGCGCCGTGGCCTAATTTTCTAACCTGGATGATAACAACGATTAAACGTGAATTGTGCAGACATAATTTAGTAGTACTGTAGCTGGTGTCACTCGAATACGCGGGTTCGACCAACGGAGATCTTGGTGTAAAGACTGATGAACAAGTGGCCCTTTGCTCGAGCGGGGGGACTCTGCATCGCGCTCCCATTTTTTTGCTCTACCGTGGATCATACATGACCGAAACACTCCCAAAAGAACAATTACACTTTAGATGCGTCTTGACTCAATACAATGTTACTAACTCCAACCTCGCTTTCACAGTGAAAGGAAACTCCTAAAATTGACGTAGGCTACCTTGAACTAAATCTTCTCTCCTTTCGTTTCAGTAATCTAATATTCATGGTTTTTCCTGTCAATATTTTTTCAGTTACACTCTTTAAATTACTGAAACAAAACAACGTTTTGTAACAATTTTCATTCACAACTCGATGACCCTACGCTCTCTATACATGTTAACGCTCGAGGATGATTTTCAAGTAAACCCATTGTACCACGGAATTTGTAATTCTCTACGATTTTAAACATCAGATATATGTAAAAAATTATATGTTTGTATAACCTATTTTGAAAAAAGAATATAACAGAACTGCTATGCACACAGTTGCACTGTCGGCGTCATAAAAGCAATGATATTTACATGATCGAAAATCATATGTGCAGCGTGACAGCCAAAAGACAAAACAACACACCCTCGAACAATAGAATAAAATCCTCAAGCCAAAGCTATAACAACAAGGCAACGGACGACCACGGCAACAAAGGGATCAACAAAACGGACACAAACACAATTGAACACAATAGAAGTCCAGCACAAAGTGCTAACAACAACACTCCCACTGCAAAAAATTTAGACGTCCCTCAGAAAAACCTTTTACATGTGACACAGAAAAAACGAAGAAATGCGTGGCCTTTAAAAAAGCAAGAATACTCAAAGCACTACAACAAACATTAGCATACATCCTAACACACTACGGTCACAGACCACACGTAGTTCAGTAGTCAACAGGGAAACTGCGTGAGCACCAGACCCGACGTCGCAACCTAAAGGCGTCGCTAAAACATGGAGCTCCGACGATGCAAGAGAGGCATGCAAGGTTAGAAAATTTATTGCAACCACGAGGAGTTTCCAGGATATACCAAATAGGTTGTACTATCACACCGCCTACACCTCCACCAAATAGACTCATCAGGAGAATAAGATCACAAACGAGAAGAGCAATCCTCAGAGTGGGACCGTGCGTAAACAAAGCAACGAAAACCAACCATCTAGAAGCCAATAATATCAAAATAAAAACCAATCATCTGAGACAAAAAGTTAATAGAAAAGAACTGAAACCACGACCTCGGCTTGAAGCAACAAACCGGGGATGAACATGTTTACCAGAATAATGAACGCCTTAAAATATTAGTAGACAATGTACAAAGGACTCTACTAAAAATGTAAGAAGTGCAAGCTATCGCATTGATTTTATCGCACAACGTCATAGCCCTCAACGGAAGTTTGTTGGTTCGAAATGGACGACATTTCCGTGAGGAAGTTTCACTGAAATGACACGTGTACAACGACCTTGCCATCCCTCCCTAATGAAGGGCTCCCTAATTGACATCAAAGGCGATGGGCGACCCCAATTCGAAATTAAACGAGCGGCCTAATAATTGAGCTACTATACAACGCAAAATTCACCCATGACCATGAACAACTATCGAAACTGTACTTGCTTATTGAAACCGTGCCAGCACAGCAACTGATGACAATAAACTTTATGATTTACTTGACCATATTTTTAAGTAATTGTAATAAAACTCCAATTGTTGGTGACTTCAATCTTTCCCACATAGACTGAAATGTCCGACACAATCGAGCCCCCGGAAACAAGCTAATTGATCTATTAAATTGAGGCAAATTCCGTGCAATGTCATGTCCTCGAGCCCACAAAAACAGAATAATATTCTAGAGTTTGTAATCACGGCCTCAGACCTACGATTAGGGGGCATTGAGGCTCCTGCCAAAATGGGCGATCATCTCATAATTGACTGAGAGATGCGATCTCGCTGCTCCAAAACAAGGAAGCGACGTAAAGGCTTCCTTGACTCTACACGAGCGAACTACGATCACATGAAAAAAAAACTCAGCCCATTTGACTTTGGAGAACTAAACAGGGATAAAAACGCTCAAAAATGATGTGCGCTCCTAAAAGAAAAATTCTAACAGCTTCCGAAAAACATGTCTCAATGAAACGATTGGAACCAGTCACAGACCATCCTTTGTTCTTGTAGGAAATTAGACTCCTCGTACATAAATGCAGACAACAATCTTGCCGTACATTCAAAAGAGACGAAAAAGAATGCATGGTCTAGAATATTATTGTTCCTGCAGGGCTGTGAAACGAATGATAAAAAGGGCAAAAAAATAAGGAAATCGTTATTCCAGTGCAAGCAAAATCCAATCCAAAAAGCCTCCACGATAGGCGACTGAATAGAGACGCTTTTGGACTATTAATGGACCTTGACTGCTCAACTCAAAGAGGTATCAAAAGTGAAGGCAGAATTCTAAAAGCTAATTTCATATCAGTGTTCTCAAATGAAACTTTAACTGAAGTTCCTCAACCTCAGACTTTAGGTATCCAAGAAACTCTGGCAGACATATTCGGGGTGGGACAGGTAGAAAAACAGCTTGGCATCCCAAGCCCTTACAAACCAACCGGACTTGACGGCTTAGCACCTCGAATACTAAAAAAACATTGATGACATCAGCGAACCACTAGCGGACATTTCCATTAGATCACTCGAAACAGGAATAGTTCTACAGGATTGGAGCGAGCGAATATTCTCCCATCTTTTAACGAAAGGGAACGAACAAGCTTCCAACACGTATCGCCCAATCACACTAACGTCAGCCATCAGTAAAACAATGGTAGATCAATGAAAACCTGGATTACAAGATACATACAAACTCAGTCTGATAACCGACGCCCACCATAGATTCATAGAAAAATGCAGCTGCCTCATGAATCTTTTTGATTTTTCTTTGGAGAAGTTAACCGTATCTATAATATAACAGCCCAACAGCTTTAGACCTCATATACCTTAACTTCCAGAAATCATTTGATAAAGTTCTTCACGAGAGTCTTTTGGCCAAAGTTGAGGGCCACGGCATACGAGGGAACTAGTCTCGATGGCCACGAAGCTCATTTGTCGCACTCAGTTAATACTCATCCATGATCAACGTAGGGACTGGGCAGCAGTAACGTCAGGAGCCTCCCAAGGAAGCGTCCCAGGCCTCTCCTGTTCATAATCCAAGTCAATGATCTTGACATCAGAATCATTAGTACAGTCAACAAGTTCGCATATGACGCGGAACTCTACCGTAAGGCAGCCGCTGAACGCGGCGGAATAGCCTTCCAAACAAAAATTAATTGCCACTCCGGTGAGCCGTAACCTGGAGAATGAGCTTCAGCATTGGCATATGTTCAGTGATGAACGTTGAAACCAATAAATAATCGAAATTTCCATTACTCAATGAGCGACAGACTTATCGAAGGGTCTAACAACAAAGAGATCTTGGCATCACTATCACCAAAAATCTCAAACATGAAAAGCATGTAGAAAAAAGTGGCAGGAATGCGAGCAATATTCTCAGTTTCACCGCAAGAAGCTTTGACTATTAGTCCAAAGACATAATAATTCCTCTGTATAAAGCGCTAGTACAACCTCATCTAGAATGTGCAGTAAGCTCTGGTCTCTTACCTTACGACGAGACATCAATAGAATGGAGCGAATTGAGCGCAAAGCAACAAAAATTATCCCTGATCTCCGGAACCTCAGCTACAAACAGCGTCTTCAACAGCTGGAACTCATTTCGCCTGAATAAAGAAGATTGTGAAATCAGGTAACTGAGACGACCTACATATATATTTGTGTCTTCAATTATGTTAACCCAGAGGGGCAATTCGAAAGGAACACTAACGTTCGCACCAGGAATAAAGCTGTAAATTCAATGAAAATCCTTCAGAGAGTCCCAGGCCCGGAATTTCTTTCTGGCTAAACTTGTAAGGACCGGGAACAAACGACTGAAAACACATGCGAGCAGTCTCTGTGGGCACCGTCAACACGTTTAAAAATCGTCTGGAGAAGTACTGGGTAGGGAATATCCCAGCACTTTAAACTACCGATTCGAGGTCCCTATTTGAAAATTACTGATGTGCTATGACTAGTTTGGTAAATGACATGATCCCAGAACTGTAAAACGTTTGGCTTAATATTAGGTTAACTATCAACACTCTATGTAAGCAATATGTATATTTTTATATTTTACGAGATACCGTGTACATTTGTAGAGGGTAAGACTATTTACTGCTTTCCTACTTGAAAAGTACTCCGTCTGTTTTGTTGAATAAGTTAAATTCGAACAGGCTAAATTCAATGGAGTTGATTTAGTTGATGCTTATCACTCATCTGAGACCTTTGTCGTCAGTGGAATATTTATTTGATAGGGGCTTCATATGACTGCATTTATTATTTCAGATTTCGGCAAATAAATTCACCTTGAATTTTCAAATTGATTAAGTAACTTTAAATTTTGAGTGTATTACGGGAACACGATATTTACAAACTTGATTATTCATCCGAACTTTCCTCATAAATAGATAGAAAATTTAAACCTTAAAATTGCCCTAGCTGAAAAGCTTCTTGGCGATGACAATCAATTACACTTGACGATTCTCCTGGAACGCAGCGGAAACTCGTACCAAAAATATCCGAAATCGCTTCAATTCTCTTAGTTTCTTCTGGAAACCCCAAGGGACAGGAACCAATTTCTGTTTTCATTGGAATCGCAGGGGACGAGGATCATACGAGGCTGGTAGAGCATGGCCCTTGACGGCCATGGCTGGAATTTATTTCGACGCGCCTTCCTCTGGAGCGCTCGACGTCGTGGCCTCAAAGCAAAGGTCTATCCGGAAATAGGGACAAAACCGACGCTAACCTCCGACTCTAAAAAAATACTTCCGGAAATAAGGACCGAGGGAAAACTGTCGGCGGTCTTTGGGAAAAAAGTCACGGGAAATGAAGCATATCGCTCCGCCCGTGTGTTGGAAACGGTGCCGAATGCTTTATTAAGCCATAAAGGCGTCATCTGTGAAAAGGGTCAGAAAGCTCGACTTCGCTTCAGCCACCGTAAACGTGAAGGTTCATAATTCGAAGGAATGCAAACGAATTTTCGAGAGCTTACGTTGGTATTTTCTCCGCGCAATGAAAGCTAGTTTGAGAGAGTGGAAGGGGTCTTATAAAAGGAGATTATGTATGCCTAGTGATGTGAACGTCATCACCGATGAAATGTGGGTCAGCAGTACAAAGTGAGCATAAGAAAAATATCCAACGTGTAGCGATACGAATGTGAGAGTAGGGCATCTGTGCATTTTGAATCTTTTCAGAGCTTCCATATACCAAATGCTGCACTGTGCAGCATCAGCCATAGCCTGCACTGTGCAGCATCAGCCATAGCCTGCACCCAGACGCATCTCAGAGAATTGGTCGTCCTCATTCCTCTGCGTCCAAGTCAACTCTACGAGGTCGTTGTAGAAATTCCAGTTTTTTTTGAGCTCAGAGTCGTTCGCAAAGCGGAACTTGAATTGGACGATTCCATTTTAAGGCTCTTTTTTGTCCACGAGTAAATCCGACTGAGACACTTCAGTGGACGAAACTGTTCGTCTATTGCCCTGACTTTTCCCGTCTCTGTTCTGGTGCCGTTCACTGTTCGATCGAAGGCTTAGAGCATCTGGGCTGGACCAATTCCAAGTTTGGATTCTCGTTACGATCACAACACTGACGGTGAGTCTGTACATTCAAATTTGTAATAAAATGATGGGGTCCAAAGAAAATATTAGATTTGTTAAAGTTTGCCTTCAATTCGTAATAATATTTCTGAATTAGTTCTGTTCTTGGCTAAATTTACACTAGCGCCACAAGGTCCATTTAAGTTAGAATTCGTTGTAGAGAAATGTCCCTGTAATACGACTGTAACAGCCCGCTTGTCAACCTGCTCGCAAGTTCTCTGGATTAGACCGCAATTATCCGACTTCTGACATTTTGTTGGTGAATACAACAGACATTTCTATCAAAAAGCTTAAACTTGGAAATATTTTTACGACTGCAACTGATGTTGCTCCGTGATTTCTGCAAGGTTTTCATGAGTTTCTAGGGCACGCACACAGGGATCAGAATAGCTCTTATTGCGAGCTAGCCCAGCGCTGGTTACATGGGTCCCGTCAATTGTTAATTTTTAGCCTCAATTTGTACTTCAGGAACGGATCCTCGCCACCCTTCACCGTCAGTACTGCTCTATTTAAAGGCAGATCTCCCCAGACTAGGCGCCAAAAATTTGCTGAAGTCATGTTTCAGGGTTATAACCATAATAATGATCATGATAATTTTACTAATTTAGCCATAGAACTATAATAATTTTACTAACGTCGGACTCCCGGGTTAAAATCATAATTTTCCCATTGTTACTAAATTATAATGTAAAAATTAGATTAATTCAAGAGTTTTGCTCCTGTACTCGGGTCAATAAATTTTCAAACTTACCTTTCATCAATAAAATACCAGTAATGAATATGACACAAGTGGGATTCAAAGAGGGAGTTTCATGGGAATCATAGGCACTTTCCATTGTACAGCATTGAAAGGAGATATTTAGGAATGAACACTTGTCAGGAACACAACTCATGGTGTATATTATTAGCTGCTATAAAAATAAACTAATTATATTTTTGGTCACACCCTCCGGTCACACGAAATGACTGCAACTGCCCGCATTTCTCCCTCATAAGTGAGTTATTCCCCTTTTCTGCCTGAGATACCAATAAGTTCTTCAAATTACTGACAACTTTAAAGGCGAACAAAAATTCATCCTTTTGTGTATCTCTGACTAGGAAGAAAATGATAAGAGGTTTCCTTGCCAACATTCAGCCATCAGAGTACGTGTAGACCGTACAGTGCACAGCAACATGGTCCTGAATTTTTCCCTTTCTTTCTGAGTGTCAGAGGAATTACCGAGCGTGCGTGAGGTCGTTCAGCGATAAAGGAGGTCACGCTCGTTTCCTTTTCCCGCCGGGCAGTTTGTGTACGGAAACAGAAATTTTCTGCAAACGTCAGAATTTTAGAAGATATCAACATCAGCAACATTGGAGCTCACCCCGTTGACTTCCTTGAATACCACTCTGACTGAAACTATAAAATAAGTTGAGGTCTACCATCATCTGAAAACGTGCTTTGTCGTTAGTTTATCTACTTCCGTTGATCACCTTGAAACTGCTCAACAGTATTTGATGAAACGTTAAAATTTAGGCAGAATTCAACGAAGAGGCTGAGCCACGGCGCTTGTAACACCATTCAACCATGCCATACAAGAATGTTTTCGAAATGATTTCGCTTGTATCCATTTGAAACACATCCAGATGTGAAAAATTTCGTACTTGAAAACACAATTTTGGCAGCGTAGATACAGTGACCGTTATTAAGAACAGCAGTGCGCACGCAGCCCTGGGATCAGGCCTGAGAAGAGGGGCTCAGACAGCGTGGCTGTCGGGACCGCATATTAACAGCCGCAATCGGTCCCTGTGGTTCCCTAGGCAGGTCACAGTCATGTTATCTATATTGCCTCGACACTGCATCTATATTTCTGGGCGTCCAGTATATGGAAAAGACAAATGGTCGTCCTGTGAATGGAAGAGGGTTGCAATGTTTGAAAAGCTTTTCGAGTTGATGAATGCACCAGAAACTTCACAATGCAAATTTAATCTCAATACGCCATATAACGATCGCATTCAAAACACAAACATCGTATTTTCTGGGTCATTAAATAGATTACTACCGTTATTTTGTCCGCTTTTCCGAGGACACTTATAACACAAGAATGAATGGAGCCAGAAATATCCGGGAGCGGTCGAAGAGTTCACAGGCAACTCTCGAAATTTAGTCTGGAATTTTCGACAGCCCCAAGAATTCTGCACAGACAAAAATTTACCGGTGGAGACATTGGTTTTAAAAGTGAATGGATAATAACGGACCGTATATAATAAAAACATTCTGTAGCTTTGAAGAGTGATCTTTTTAAACCATTTTTCTAAGAAGCTCGTCGTGGCCCCTGGCGCCACACGCTGGAGTCACATTGACTTCAATGATAAAGCAGAATTCTTCATATGAGGACTCGGCGAGTTGTAAGGGTATGAGGAGTTAGTTACGAAGTTCGGACACGAGGTTTTTTCATACATTCGAATAACCAAAATAAAATAGTGCTTTATATAGATTTCCAGTGATTTACAGTAACGAAAATCACTTTTTCACCATCATTTATTCTATCAAAAATTTCAACTTTTTTTAGATAAGTTCACAGTTTCCCTTATCCTCTTCTTTCCAACATTTTGTTCATTATTACATGCCTTCTGGTAGAGTAAACATTTGAAATTACTAAAGCTAAATTTCAAACAGCGTAGAGAGTTTAAATCAATTAACTCTTCACTATCCGAATATCATTACTTGCACATATGCAACGCGTTTCTTCAAACAAAAATGCAGAATGCCAACAGAAAATATCGTATTTTTGATTCTGTTTGTTTAGCACCTAATCAACAGGTTTGTGCCTTCAAGAAGAAATATGCAATATATGAAAAACTGCTAGGCAACTAGAATATTCCCTGCACTGCGGCGAATATTCACTGCACTGCAGTGAATATTCCCTACATTGCATGGAATATTCCCTACAATGCATGGAATATTTCCTGCAATGCAGCGAATATTCCCTACAATGCAGAGAATATTCCCTACAATGCAGCGAATATTCCCTGCAGTGCAGCGAATATTCCCTACAATGCATGGAATATTCCCTACAATGCATGGAATATTCCCTGCTGATGGTCGGCAGCGTTTGTTTGTTGCTGAGTGCGGCGTTGTGTCGTGCATTGCAGCACTCCAAGAAATACGAGAATTTCTCTCCAAGTTTGTTATTCTTCTTCATTGCTGAGTTAAGGGGTTCTTGATTGCATTGCACATGATGTGAACATTTTTAAAATAGCGTATTAAGGTATTTTATTTCCTAGAGCATTTCGATTCGAAAGAACTTCGGAATGAACCAAAATTGGTATACCGTCATATACGTTGCTGCGCACTAACTTCTCCATTAGAGAGGTGAGAATTAAAAAGTAACTCGGAGCCGAAGCTTATTGGAGAAACGAAGGAAGTTTTTTTAGAGTTGCTAGTCCATTCATTTCACCAAACAAATTACTTTTCCGCTCCTTACATGACAGAGCGAAAGTACGATCGATTCCGTTCTTCAAATTCCATTCAATACGCAAGCATTTACCATTTCTCAGCAATGCTAGAGCATTTATTTTGAGATTATGGTGAAGCACGAAAGAAGACGTAATTAATTACATCATCAAAAATTGTTATTTTGACCCAGATTTTGACGACAATCGAAGCAGATAAAATTAAGGTTTCTCCAACTCCTTCCAATTAATCAAAAGTAATAGATTCATTGAGATTCGTGGGTGAGCTCTTAAACTAATCATTTCGAGGAGGAGGTTGGGTAAGATCAGGCGCCAGCACGAACTTGCAGGAGTTGTGGTCACGTGAGGAGCAGTTCAGAGTGGCCTAGAGCCTCATCCTCCCGCACATGACACCTGAACTTTGCATGACACCTGAGATCGTGGCCACCGAAACGAAGATGCGTCTCCGCGTCTTGTTCTGTAAAATGAACTGCTGTTGTCCAGCGACCGAGGTACTACCTCAAAAAATTACACGAGTCTCACAAGTGCTGGCACCTAGCCTTTTTTTATTCCTACAAACGGCCAATTGAAGATGAATTTCATCGTAAAAAAGCAGCTTATAATGATTCCCGAAATTCTGCTCTTCTTCTCCGAAATCAAAGGAAAGATTGCAGCAGCTGAATGATGTTGAACTTGGAATCTGTCGTTCTAAAGACCACGAAGCTGCTTCAGTAGCGGTTCTTAACTTTTTTGTCCAGTAAATCTTCATATTCATAATTAATTCTGCCTTTTTATTTTGGTCGAAATATGGCGACCGAAATATCTGGCAAAAAAATTAGTTTTTAATCAAGTGAATAATTTTTAACTGGTGAGAAGAATACAAGAATCAATTTAGAGAACAATACCATTTTCCTGAGACGTGCCATCACGCAGTGCAGAACCTCATCGAAAAAAAAATTACATTTCCTGCTAGTCGCAGGTTTTGTTCACAATACCATTTCACGCACAGGCATCAAATTAATGCCCCTAGTCACAAGTTTCAGTCTATATTTCACCCGAGCATCCACCAGAATTGATTGCACGTGCCAGTGGTTGTTGCCTAGCGCAGGTGATAGCGTACTTGCCTCCTACAGAAGAGACCCCGAGCTACCTTTCACCCGGATTTTTCCCTTATGAGAAAAAAATATGAATTCCTAATTTTCAAAACAAAAAACAACTCATCAGTGTCGCTCGGACCAGGGTGCCCGAGCACTTCCCCAGAAAATAATGGCATCGCGCGTATTGCGACCGCTGCAACGCGGCCCCGCGACGGAGTGGCGGCGGCGGGCGGCCTGTGCGTAGAGCGGTGTATGACTGACAGATTGGTTTCGTCAGCTGCGCGCACGGCCGCAAAGCCGCACTGAACGCTACTGTCATTAACTCATTGTACTTCCTGCTCTATTCAGGCGGTAGCAGTCGTATTTTTAGTCCCCGGGCCTAGGCATCAGTCAACGTTTTTGCGAGACCGTATGATTAAAAAATAACGCAGCGTCACCGTAAAAAATAACGTAGATTACCTGATATCGATGATGTACCGAAATTTCCATCCACTATTAAAGGACATAATTAACCGGTTCGTAATTACAACAGAAAGATAGTGTGGTCGACGCTTCGAACGGTAATGATAAAAATTAGTGAAATATGATACATTGAAAAGATGAGGGTCTACTTTTAACTTATAAATCTGCGGTGAGAGCCATGGAAACATCTACGTAGAGAAGATTCCTATTTCACTATTACTATTCAAGTTACGATTAATTAGGCAACGATTCATCACCACGGTAAAAATCAGAGCAGTAAACTTTCACACGTTAAGCATCACCTCATTCCAATGAAGAATCATCTCATTCCAATAAAATGTCTCCTCATTCCAATAAAATATCTCCTCATTCCAATAAAAAAAACTCAATCCAATATAGCATCACCTGATTCCAATATAACATCACCTCAATCCAATATAGCATCACCTCATTCCTATAGAAAATCCCCTCAATCCAATATTACATCACCTTATTCCAATATAACATCACCTCATTCCAATAGAACATCACCTCAATCTAATATAACATCCCCTCATTCCAATAGAACATCACCTCATTCCAATAGAAAGTCCCCTCATTTCAATAGAACATCACCTCATTCGAATTGAACATCATCTCATTCCAATAGAAAGTCCCCTCATTCCAGTTTTGCCTGATCTAATCAACGCTTCTCCGACTTGAAATTCATGCCTCGTTAGAACCTACAATTCTGTTTCGCGAGAAAAGAGCGTCGGTGTTGAACAAACGTGTGATGGCTATTCGTTCTGGACTAATTTACCTCAGTAATTCTAGGAGAAATATTACAGAATATTTTTTGTGAACTACATCATCAGAGTTATGGTGAAGTACCAATGATGACTGCTCATTTTGTGTTGATCCTGAAAACTCGACGATTAAAGCGTGGGTGTTGCTCTTCGTTCAAGTTTTGCATCAGCAACATGAAATAATTTGTAATATCTCTGACAGGTAAATCAAAGAAATCTTTCAACAGCAACCGACGGTAAACATGCGGTAAACATAAGGCTTGCAACCTATCCCTTGTCCTGCATTCGAACTGCGTACCAAGTGGAGATGACCTTTGTAGACACAAAACCGAGCCGAAATTGATGTTGGCATTGAGTTCCAGCTCAAGTTCGGTTTCAAAAGAAGACATTTTCCATTAACTTGGAGTGCAGGGGGTAAATGAAACTTCCAGCTCGTGTTTGAAATATTTGAAACATTCATTGACCACAAGTAATTTACATTAGACATAGAATGACAATCTAGAGAGAAATTGCTCAACAAACTAGGTTCAGGAGATACACTATATGTGGAGATACACGCTCAGTTTCAAATGAGGACATCTGTTCCTGGCGAGAGCTTCAGGGGTCATATGTTAAAAGGGACCTCACTTGTACACGTGTGGTCGGGGCCGCTATGCAAATGGCTGCTCATTACAGTCAAAAAAACTTCGTCGCTTAGTTTATTTTGTACGTCACGATTTTGTTAACGATGTACACGGTGGGCCTCCAAAATGCTGACAAAAATAAAGCTTATTTGCATTACAGGAATATTTTAAATTTTCACACATTAAATTTTGTTGCGAATAAATTTGATTGGTGGGTGTTATTGTAGAGCAAATTTTACAATATGCGCTATATATGGCAGAAAAACGCCGCGATGCAGCCGTAGAATAATAAGGTCGCACGTGACGCAGATAGCTTGCGTGACGTCGACCTGGTATTTCTCAACGAAGACCTTCAATGAAGTCATTATGGCATTGGGATGATAGCCTCTCTGCCCCGCTCATACACACTGAATGGGAGACTCGTTAGAGCTATTAAATCTTCTTGATTGATGTGCGGAAACTCGGAGGCAAAATTGCTCCGACTAGAATATCATGTATGTACTTCTGCTAATACTTGTGTCCATTGAACGCATCAGGCATTAGCAAGGGAGACATCTTTTAAAAACGTGACACTAGAGAGACTCAAACTCGGAATCTAACAAAGAAGAACTACGTATCTCAGCAATTTAAATTATTAGAATTCATGATGAATTATAACTCAATCATTGTAGTCCGGAAAAGTTCTCCAACCATTTTAAAGTAATAACGTCCTTATATCATCATTCACGATAACATACAACAGCGCAATCATAACATACCAAACATATTGAAAGGGCTCAGGCGGAAGCTAATTCGTGTAACAGTGCCAATTGTTGGGTGCAATGAAAAAGCAGTCTTATCAGATTGTCGTTGACGTTTCCAATGCCTGGTTCTTTCAAATGTATGATCATTACACAACGCTTCCGTAGGTCTGGTTTAGACACGTTAACACGAGATTTTAAAATTACAGCCTTTTCATCAATTACCCTTTTAATGTTCCAGTCGATTGGCGCCTTTCTCATTGAGTCAAATCATATTTATTAATGTTGTGTAAATGGAAATGGAATTATAACGCCCTCTTGTCTGATGTAGTCAACAAATGCTCTCACAATCCATCGCTTTAAAATGTCAAAGGGTCTGCACCAGTTAGCTTTGATTATTATGTAATTGTCCGCAAATGGATGATGCTGAATTATCCCTCATTGTATAGATCTAGATGCATATACAATGCTTGCATAAACTCAGACACGCAAGGTTGTTGAATGACCCGTTATATCATCGCCACGCGCGTCGTCAGCAATCGAAGGACTTTGGTTTTTAGTGAATGCCTGCCTTTACATATTTTATCGACTGATTAATTATTAATGCATGTAACGATATCATTTTGTTTCATGGAAATTAAGGTAAAAGAATAAAAACATAGAAATGTAGGACAGTTAGTATATCCATGAAAGTATCATCAGTTATACCCAGCAAAAATTAATCAGAAGGAAAATTGCGTGATATTCACGAGATGTTCTTACTGTCTGGTCAAACGCATTTGTATAGTCAAAATTCATAACTGGAACTATGTTAAAAATTTCTAATTCAATTCAAATCGATTCATTCAAGAATATGCTTATATCAGAAAAAATTCTACAAGTTAATTTCCATGTTTCATCTAAAATAGCGCAAGAAAGTCAAATATGAATTCCTCACGTGCTTAGAGTAACGGCGAAGTGAGCTCTCCGTGATTTGCTTGGACGCCGCACGAGGCAAAAAGCCCGACATGTGCCACGCACTTCACAATGAACCATTTCCCCAGGAAAATTAAGTCCTTAATTACGGCATCGTCCGCACTTTGCTATCGCTGCGATACTTAGCTTTGCTACCTCAGCATGGCTATAAAGCGATCCACTTTGCAGCTTCTGGCCATCGACTGGGAAAAATCGGAATATCTGGTCTTGTGGGGTTGGCTGTAAACATCAACTGAGTAAATAAATGAAAAAATATCAGTTGATATTTTCAACGACCCCTGCAAGATGGACCTTAGGATCTCTTGTTCTAACAATTTGATACCTGGTTAGTAACGTGATACTGGAATACGCTGATCCCCTTAGTAAGACACATTCATATTTTCTAATGACAAGAGAAAAGTCGGAAATAATTTTGTTCGAGGTGTTTTATTGATGCTTCCACAAACATCAACACGACAAAATAAATCCATTGAATGGAATGAACATCATTCGAAAAAAACGAGTTCTAGCATAACGTTGCGTACCAACCGATTGAAAATTAAAAGTAGCTCGTATACGGTATATATGTGCGCAGTAAATAAAGTCTGCTCGCAACCTTATGTATACGCGCACGATTCAAACCATTGAAAAACTAATTAGGTTAATAATTGCTGTGATATTTTCTTCAGTTGCATTATCAATCTGCGTTGTGGTCCCAATATTATGCCTGAAATAAAGAAAGGTCATAACATATAAAATTTGTGGAAACGATGAGTTTTTGATGTATCGTAATGATAATCAAATTTAAAATTATCGAGACCAATTATGACGGTAATCGGTCCAGCAGCGCAGAAATAACCTGCCGTCGACTTCTCATCTTCTAGCATTTTTCTTAACAGTTTTCATGATTTTATTACATTGAGGTGTGACGGAGTGACAGGACTTCTTTTATGATAATATACGTTGTCGCTTCTAATTAGTGCATTACTTGCCCACAGATTTCCACACATCCAACCTGAGCTACCTGAAGCGATGGAAATACAAAATATATGTATGACATTTCAAATTTTCTTATTCATTCTTATGAAGGGCTTCAAAATTGTTCAAATTTGAGAAAAAAATAAAAAATTGGATATAACAAATCAGACGTGTTTCATACTTGATGTATTCAGACGCGCAATATACACATGTTCAGAGCTGTCGCGAATACGACTACTCGTTTGGGCGTGCCATGCACGTACTCAACACGTTCAGACATGTTATGTGCACAACGTACTTAGGCATGCGATGCACTTCAGGCGTGTCATATGCACATTGTTGACGAGTGACGTATGTACCAACGATGGCCTTTTAATGCTATTTAAGAAGCTGTCTTCAATAACGTATGAATCTAATCGAAGTGTATATGGTAGTGTCTCTTGGGTAAACAAAGAATGTGTACACTTAGACATAATTGAAAACTGATTTTTTCCAAGTTTTCTCAGTTAATGATCGGTATACGGGACGACAAAATGAATTCCGTTGAAAGACGAATCCAATACTGTCAGCAATTTCAGGAAACAGGGAGCTATTTTCTTTTCCTTCAACGTTGTGCTTACAGTCGGATACGGACTCTATACATACAAATAGACAACAGCTCTCGGATTCTGCTCTCTCTGAAACTTACCTCAAAAATATGTGCGGCGTGGAATTTCAGTTCTGTGGAAGGCAGCGCTGGCGCAAAATTTAAATGACACGCGATCATGTCCCAGGGCTACAACACGGAGAACTTGAACTCAGTGAAAGGAAATCTAATTCCACTTCATTCCATGGATCCTAATCAAAGGGATTTGAACGCAACGAAAGCTCGTGTGGTATTCTGAACACGAGTCCCCGTTGTGCGATGCAAGGATAGCAAGAAGGGGAGCGTTGCGGCCGGGGCGTGCCTGGCGGCCGTTACAGACGACCGCCTCAGCACTTGTAGAGCTCGGTCTCTGGTGAGTGTTGGAGGACGTCATCCATTTGGCAGGGGTACGAACTGGAATGGAACTGGAAAACAGACACAGCCGATCCTGAAAAAAAGAGAGGAGCTAGGGGGCTTCAAAAGTTAGAAATTTAAACTAGATCTGGGGAAATTGCTAACGGAAGGAGGTAAAAAACAGAATGATGTTACAAGGCAACAGAAAATGTTGGAATTAATTATGAAGTCTCGAACGTTTGAAATGGATGTTTGTAGGCCGAACAATGTAAATGTGAAGGAAAGACTGGCTGCATTTATTTTTACAGCTTAATAATCTATACGACTTAGACAGAAAAGGAATATACTGAAGCTATAGTTTATCATCGATTTTGATTTCACACCAGACATTATTTTCAGCTTCCTCGTTGAATGGTTTCCTCTCAACACAGAGCGCAGTGTTTTGGCTGAAACGAAAGCGACGATGCATCGAATCTCGGAGTTTAACCGCAGAATCTCTCAGTTCCTCCGCCGGCTGGTGTTTCCAGCTCAGTAAACTCGCTGAGAACACCATCAGCTAGGTTTTCAGATCGTGTAATAATAAATGATTATATACACGTCGTTTTCCGGGAACCTGAGCTTTCTTTCGTGGTCTAATACATATTATCTACACATAAACGTGTAGTCAATTTAGAATAAAATTAGATAGAATCTTACGAGTTGTCATTAGGAGACGAAGAAGCAGTGGAAATAAAATCCACCGCTTGATTTCCTAAAACTGCGAAGAACCTTTATTAATTCCAACACGTTTTACCGTTGGGTTTTCAATGGGATGTGAGGAACGTGTGGTTTAAACTTCCTTTTCCAATTACGAGGCCAGCACGCTAGCAGTACGCCATGGAGCCCACATACAAAAGAATCATAATTCCAAGAAACGCGATCCCTCTTTCCTTCTAAATACCTAGTATGAAACGGTTAACATAGCATCACCCATCATGCAAATCAAAGGCGCAAGAGGCTCATCGGTACAGCCTGCCAGTGTGAGAAGATGAGAATCTTGTCAGAAATCGTGCGGCTATAAAATGCAGAGCTGGCAGCTCCAAAACTCTGTTACGCGCCTCGCACATCAGGCCGAACAAAGCGAAGCTCTGCGACTCCATGTGGGGGGTCATGTCAAACGGAGGGAAAATCTGACAAAAAAATGAACGCTGCATACAAAAACGGCGGATACAATCTCAGTTCCGTCCTCTGAGGGAAAGAAAAGCTCGAATTTACGATGCATGAAGCGATCCTTGATTTATGGAATACTGGGAACGATAGGAGAGACGTGATGCGCAGTTCAGTCGTCCAGTTGCGTAGGGGTTTTCAATGACTCGTTCTGCACCTGCATGGAGGCTTCTAAAACGTCCCCACGGACGGAAAATGCTGATGGGACGCAGCGATAACTTTTCCTCAGCATCGCTAACGGATTTTCGAATGTACCCGGAAGATTTATGAGAGCGCATGCAAAATTGCGAGTGTTCTTCCGGCCTCGAATGCGACATTGAATCCATTTCCAGAAATGTTTTTGGCCGTGGAATGATAGGAGTGGGAGAAATCCCCCCTGTAAAAAAGTGACTTGAGGGCAAAGTTGACCTATGGGGTAAAAGAGAATGTTTGCTTAGTAAAAAGAAAACATTCTCTTTATTTCCAGACTTCTAATTAGGGCGTTCCAGTCATGATACCGGATTTGACATTGGGCGCAGGGGTAGTGCTGACTCATGTGAAGCCAAAGTCTTTTTACTCAACAAAAATTTCTTCATAACGGAAGTTTAAGAAACAATCGATTAAATCTTACTCGCAGTAGGAACGGTTTTCCGGCACTTCGGAGGATTTCAAAAACATTTGATTCATCTCCAAAGTATGAAAATTACACTAAATTCTAAATAGGAAATATTTTCTTACGCTGAGTAATCTTTTCCTGCTTGGAGTTTAATTGTGCCAGTAGTCAAGGCAGCAGGAAATACCATCGGGAAATAGTTTCTGAAGTGAGGGGAGCAGGAAATACCATCGGGAAATAGTGTCTGCAATGAGGGGAGCAGAAATGCTAACGGGAAATAGTGTCTGCAGTGAGGGGAGCAGAAATGCCATCGGGAAATAGTGTCTGCAGTGAGGGGAGCAGAAATGCCACCGGTAAATCATGCGCTGCTGGGCCCCGTAAACACAATCGAGAGCATCGGGCAAGCAATTTCTGCACGGTAACATTCAAGTCTGCAAGAGTTGTGTCTGGGTGCCAATTAAAGCCGTAAATTGAATGTATATCATTCTACATATTCCAAGGATCGTTATTGAATCGCCTAATGCATTTAGTTCATTGGAATTAGCGAATGAATTTCATTAACATAGAAATCGGAAAGATCTTTAGTACCAAAAATGAGAGCTCAAGAAAAGAGAGCTTTCATTAAGAAATGAGAGCTCAAGAAATGAGAGTTACAGACAGTTGGCCGTCGCTCTCTGACGTCGTGTGTGTCATAATTAAATTTAAGATGAGCTTTGAAGGTGATATCGTATTATTCATAACCCTGTCTTGCTCCACCTTTATCCATGCTACGCCTGTTAGCAGTAGCTCCAATCTTCATACTTTTTATCATAAGTTAAAACATACACACCCCCACACCTATACCTTTATCATC
Organism: Orchestia grillus; assembly: GCA_014899125.1. NCBI lineage: Eukaryota > Metazoa > Arthropoda > Malacostraca > Amphipoda > Talitridae > Orchestia > Orchestia grillus. Next base: position 16,189 of record VOMN01139141.1, on the reverse strand, counting down.
TAACTTTCATCGACGTCACCTTGTGTCAACGTTCAACGCACCTGCAGCAGCGATCGATGTAATACTGTGTCAGATTCTACTAATACCTTCTCCCTTCGACGTGCTAGACGAGCTTTGCATGTACGTTCATTCTCAAATGCAGACGCCAACTCAAAGGCGCCTCCAACAAAGCTGAAGCACTTTAATTAATAATACCTCATTCAAGCCGTGAAGCGAGATCTATTCAAACCAAGGCGTTATATATTTAGTGCCTCAGAGAAGCGGAAATCAATTAACATAGGATCATGAATGTGTGACGGTGTTCCCGTCATCTTAAGGGCGCCTTCCTTTGATGACGCCTTTTATTTGCCGCGATCTATTCAGACGAGCAAGGCTCAGTAGTAGTGCAGACTGGCGGGGGCAGACGATGGGGGGTGGAGAGACTAGACAAAGGTTGATGTAGAATCGGTTTTCCATTTTTCCTCTGATTTTGTGTTCCTTAGAAGGCTTATATTTTATTCAATATTTAAAAATCGTTTCACCTCCAAATACCACTTCTTGATTGTCACAAAGATGAAACCAGTTGCGAATCGTGTTCCTTATTAATTACTGAGTATTTACGGTTAATTTGGGGATTTTATTAATTAAAGAATTTCCATGAAAAACATAGGGGTATAGCCTCACGATATTTTTCTAGATTTCAGTTATTGCCTCCAACCGTTATGAAATCATGATACTTAGTTAATATTCACACGTGAAATAAAAAAATTAGCATCGTTTTCCCTTTTTTCCGTTGATTTTGTGTTTCGTAGAAAGTTAATATTTGTTCAGTATTTCGATATCATTTCACCCCTAAATACCGCTCCTTGAATGTCAAGAGACGACAACCATTTACGGATCGTGCTGTCAGTGGTGATGTGACCACCACAAGCGACAGGGGCAGAAGTGATGTGATGTAAAGCATTTGGTCGGTTCATTACATTGTTAATAAACTAGTGCAAAGAGTGGGGAGAGTGCCACCCACTGGATTTAACAATAATAATAATAATAGTTATTATTACTATAGCTAGCGAGCGTTACAACACGAGCTCGAGGTGCTGTCCGTATGACGCAGTCTAATGTCTGGATCGTGAAATAGTGTAACCAAAGACATCCAAGGCTACATACTTCCACTGTAATGGTAATGCGGTAAAAATAGAATATATACTGTATATATAAGTTTGTATGATGTATGTGCGTATATGCACGTACATGCAAAAATTTACACACGAGCGTGTGCGCAGGAATATAGAAGCAGAGCTCAAGCGTCATTGGTAAGAAAAGAAGATGAGAAATACTTGAACATAAATATGACTGAAGAATTAAACAGACAGTAAATTTATTTTGATTTTAAAAATGGTTAAATAGCAAGTTCTGCGTAAGCATTAAGCAAAGAGTAGGTGGAATGTTTTCTATTTGCACTCTAATTGCAAACATCAGCTGAATTTACTTAGACATTTGTTTTACTTTAGAAACAAATTCCTCTTTTTTCATTTTTCTGCAAACTAGTTTTCAGTATGCGTATAGATGAATTTTTGCAGCTCCGTATTCCGAGTGTAGATATCGAGACCACTTCTTCAGCATGCCCCCCTGCGGGGGTTCGGCCCCATCATGGGGGTGAGTCTAACTTCTCTTTGCAAAAATAGGGTCTCTTCCCCCCGACTTCTAGACTCGCGTGTTTAGGTCGCGGGCTTAGTTTTTTAGCTGGGGTTAATTTAAGTTGGAGGCGAAGTGCAGCTGTAAACAATCAGAGCGGCTCAAGACCTGCGCCGCACAACTTTCCTGATCTTCTTCCTTTAAAAAAAAGTAATTCCGCTTTTCTCCGCTTTCGAGAGAAAAATCTAAATGACTCTAGCAGACTCACGGCGAAAGAAAACAGGGATTATGCTGACTTTGTTCCGTCCAAGTTTTGCGCTCAGTTTATTTATAAATATTTAATAAAAATCATTTTATGCATAGAATTTTAGGCTCTCCGCAAAGTTTGTAGAGATTTTAAAGAGACTGTTTCTGGCGTCGTCTTTTAACCCTATGTTACGTCTAATGATATCACTGATAATTCTTTAACATTTTCTACTATATGTCTTCTCTGACTATCGCTCACTTTGAATGATTATTTTCAATGATAGCCCTTATTGACAATCAAAACTAAAGCGAAATATTTTAAGTTCGAGTAGTGATGCTCTTTCTTTCTAAAAGAGGAAAATGCGGCAAAAACTAAAACACTTACGAAGTTCATGGCGATGCAGCGGAAGGACCCGCTGTGCGAAGGCTGCTTCCGGAATTTAGGCCTGAAGATTAACCTCGGAAGACAAGCATCGCAGGGAGAAGCTTCCCAACTGGATAAGGAAATTTGGAAAATAGGAATTGAAGAACGCCTAAGTATCGCAAATGGAGAACTTATAGAAGATTTATACGTCCCCGTAAGTACAGTTCAATCCTTTTTGCATGCAAAAAAGCGTTCCGAGCTTAACGCGGTATCTAATGTGTAAACGTACGAATGACAATTTCGAGATAATGGATATATCCAAAATGCGTCTGGATTCAACTTTGGCCGACTTCATTTGCCTTAGCAAACAAACATATGTTCGAGCTGGGACACGTAGACGCGTACGAATGTGAATTGTATGCAGAAATGTAGGTACTCCCCCAGCTGTACACTGATTGATCTACTTCTCAGTTTCATAAAAAATTACTTTCTCAAAGTAATTTGTGAAATTCCTGTGCCACTGTATACCTAGAGATAAAATTTATTAACTCTACATGTGTTACTTTGTAATGAAAATAGATAGAAAAGAAGCTATTAGTCTCAGCACATCCTTCAAAATTTGCTTCATTCAATCCTTACACTCACTTAAGTGCTCGCACATTTCATAGTTCATTATTTCGTGATTTATCCATACTATGTCGCTAGTTTTTATTTGTCGAGAATTACAAGACGAAGAGCGTGACTGTAAAAAATGTAAATAGAATCCTAGCTGGGAGAGCGGCATGCAGTACATATCATTCAAACAATGAAAAGTTCGATTTAAATGTGGTTGATGTAAAGTGACTCACTGATCGATGAAAATAACTCTTAAAAAGAGTGCCTGTCGGAAGCCGATAGATAACTCTGCTCAGTACCAATGCAAATTAATCAATGCTGCTCTGCTAGGCCGTCTTTTGCTCTAACTAAAGGTTTCTGTAAATAATTGCTTCAGGGTGTGCGGGTAGGGAACAAGACGGCCTTGCAGAGCAGCATTGATCAATTTACATTGGCACAGAGCAGATTTATGAATCAGTTTCCGACAGGCACTCTGTTTAAGAATTATTTTCATCGATCAGTGAGTTTGACCATAGCTCCATGTTGACACAGCTCCTCCTAGCGCCGGTGTTTCGTAGGACATGGCCATCCCTGAGTGTCATTTTCTTGGTCATATAGCGTTCATTTGGTTTTTGGCAACGTTTTTATGAAGTTTTCTTGAAAAGAAAATTGCATTTTCGCATCACTCTTCCCCAAAAGACTTGACTGACGTCCCCGTTAACGACGCTTGTTGCGCAATCTGTGTGCGTTGGAGGCTCAGCGTGAGTGAAAACGTGGCGGAATTGGGGCGGTAGAGCCCGAATTTTAACCATGTCGACAAATTTGAAACGTACGGTAGCAGGCCATTCTACTGAGCTGGGAGGCTACAGAGTTCCCCTTATTTTTAGCGACTCGAGAATTCGGATGCGCTTTCAGGTGTGATTCTGTTAATGAACTCGAAGAGACTATCTACTGTCTGAAAATTGTCGTTCGAAAGCCGTATACGGGAGCATAGCTTACGATATCTTATGGCTTTCTTCAGTCATTCCGTGACTGAATTAAACGAATTGACGTACCCGCATGCATACGGAAAAATACTGTCCCTCCATTATTGTCACGCTACAGGAGCCTTCGTGTACAATTCCCATCGACCCATGATGAAAAAATTATAACAAATGAAATCTGAAGTTCTGCAACAGATTACTTGAGGGTCGTGACTCGATCCTGCGAGCCCCTTATGTCCTGAGAAAACATGTGTGTCCACTTTCATACAAGACATATTACGGGATAATAAAGAGCACTGATGGGACATCTGAAAGGTGTCATCTTTCAAAAGAATCATAATTAGAATATTTAATGGAAACTTCGTAGACATGCTTATGTTATCCATATGTAATAAGAAATGCATCCAGGTATATTCTTCTTTATGTAAATTTATTCAGGGCAGAAGAAGTTACTAGAATCATTCGTTTCCAAAAGAAGTGGTAACGATTTACAAGCGGATTGTTGTAACTTTATCAGTGACTCACAAACTAAAAGTGAGTGGGAGGAGCTGTGCTATCATTACTGCTAGAAACCATTATTCGGACAAATTTTGAACCTGTTGAACCTCTCGTCTCTGTCCGTTGATTGTAAATTTAAGAGGTGTTCATTTTCCTTTAACTTGATCACAAATCATCCCCAAATCGAAGAAAAATTTTCCGGAAAAATAGATGCTTGGACCTTCTTCAGCTGGTAGAATGTCGAAAGGAATCATCAATACCAGTGTACATATTGTACATGTGTACTCTATGTGTATGATAAAATCAATAGGAATCATGGGTCTCATTCGGTGAGTTGATTTTCACAACTATAGACTTTATTCAAGTTCGGTTGAGTTGGATTCAATGACTTTCCCTTGTAAATATGTGGAGTACAGTACATGAACGCAACGAGCAGTTTGAATAAAACTATTCCCCTCCGAATATGTGCAGTACAGTACCTGAATACGACGAGCCGCTACGTCTCACAGTCCCGTTATCTGTTGTGGGTCCCATCATCATGTGGTGTGGCTGGCACAGCCACCACACAAAATGTGCTGGATATTAACATACTGCACATTGGTTCCTGTACTGGCCACATATGGCCGGCCTGCCGTCTCCTGCGGCTCATTTGATGCCGAACGGTGCAGAAGAACGCCAGCTCAGCAGCCACACCTCATTTCCCGCTATGAGAGTCGTATTTCCGGCACCCGGTCTCACCGAATGAATCTCACTGTAACAAATGGCACCAATTCGCCGGGAAATTACGGACGCAAATCTGGTCCCTAAATGAACGAGATACAGAATAATATCCTGGCCAGTCGCCATACAGAGCAGCCAAAGTTCTCAGAACAGTTCCCCCAAAGAATCATTCACGTGAAATGCTTGAAAATTGTACCGCTGCCTTCAGGTAATGTTTCGCATCAAGTCATCTTAGAGAGCGTGTATGTTTGTATGTGGTCCTTGAGTCTCAATAAGATAAACTTCAAGATATTGTCGAGGTTTGCCGTCATCCTCATTTGCGATGAGTGAATTGCGATGCGTTGAATTTTGAGAAACCTCGTAAACACGCACAAGATCTCACGCTCAGACATACAACATTTCAGAATAAGAAATTCAACTTATCCTGAAATCATAAATTAAAGCGTAAAATTTTTAAGGTTGACAATGGGCAGTAAAACAGAAGAAGAACAATGCATACCGCGTGATGCGTTTTATCTACTTCTTATCATTCTATCAACCTCTCATTATTCTATCTAAGTCCAATTCCTCACCAGAGTTTATGAATTCATTAACGTTGAGCAATGAAAAATAACTAAGGGAAGAGCCATTAATCTCAGCTTTTTTTAAGCTTCCCCGTTAATCCATATTTCAACTGGATTGCTCTGAGTTATAACTACAGAAAATCCTAGAGCCGGCTCAGGGCTGTGCTATCGCCCGTGCCAGCAAGCCCATTAAAAAACTCCATCATGAACAAGGAATGAAGGTGCTTACCTTAACTAAGAGATTCTTTCAAATCCTCTGTGAATGAATCTATTTCTGAACGCTTAACGAGGAAGTAAAACATCACGTAAAAGTTAGAAATCCGATCAGCATATATAACTGCGAGTCCAAGACCTGTGGAGTTTAGAACCTATAAATTCAGATGTATTTTAACCTCGACTGTTTTTTGAGAGCAGTAAATTCACGAGCGTGGAGTACGTATAAAGCTTCCTCCCAATCAGCTCCTGGGGCAAGTCTCATTAGGGCGCTGGGGAGACGGAGGGCAGGGGCACATCCACACAGCCGCCCCCTCCGCAATATGGTTCCGGAAAACGCATTTCGAGGTCATTTCAGAATGCCAAATGTATCGCGACCTTTGCTGAGTTGTAGAAGTAAGAAAAAATAAAGAATTTTGTACCCTACGCTTACTTTCCCTTACTAATATTTCAAAACTTCATAGGTCTTCTCTCATTTAATCATTGTATTGTGTTATTATGCTTAGCCACACTGTTCCCAACTTCAGAACTTGTGATTCATTTGTATTTTCTAGGAATGACTGGAAAACTAGTTTGAAATTCAAAGCATGTATGAATTAGGTATCATGCACAAATTGTTCATTCAACATCAGTTATCGTGTTACTAATTGCTGTTCGGTCTGAGTTAATCATTGTGGACTTCACCATGCAGCTTTATTTCCTGATTAGAAGGGAAATGCTTCAACTCGCGAGATTTGGAAGGAAACTTATGGGACATGCACCGGGGACGGGCACTGGGACATGCATTGGGGACATGCATTAGGAACATGCATCAGGGACGTGCATTAAGGTTGGAAATATATTTTGACGGCTTTAGGCTTCGTCGTAATGCACAAACAATCCAAAGCATTCGAGGAGTTCGATTAAAAAAGTGAACTAGAAACTGCCAATTCACTGTAAAGTGTATTCCAACGTAGAGGCGAATAATGATCAATGCATTTTTTGAGTTTGTAACTGGATTAAAATTTTTAAAGCAGCGACTGCACATATGAGGGCCGATAATTCTGGCATATACATGTATCTCCCCAAACCCAGGAACTGCCCAGAAACTTCCATTTGCTGTGAAGAAACCCAGGAACTGTGCAGAAACTTCAACTTACTGCGCTGAAACAGACCCAAAAAATCCCTCCTCGGCCCCGTTATTCCGAGCAAAATGGTCTCGGCCTTGGCCGCAGCAAAATGGTCTCGGCCTTCGCCCTCAGCAAAATGGTCTCGGCCTTCGCCTCCAGTAAAATGGTCTCGGCCTTCGCCCTCAGCAAAATGGTCTCGGCCTTCGCCCGCAGCAAAATGGTCTCGGCCTTCGCCCGCAGCAAAACAAGCGATAGGCCCATCATAGAGAGCTTCGTATCGGAGCCCTGAAAGAATTTTTAAATAAAATATGACTCCATTGAGACTTTTCGAGGTCAATTGCAGACTTTAATTAGGACGTTTGCACCGTTCTGGTCTCTGGTGCAAAGGTAATAGTGCAAGAAAATGTTCCGTGACGCTACTGGAGGGCAGTAGTCCGGTTTGGGTAGCACGTAGAGAAATTTTTTCTCAAATGAATCATAGATAATGAACACAAAACTAAATATTTTCCTAAATGTATTCTTACTAAGCCTATGGCTAGTACAGATTAATTCTCCCTTCTCTTAATAATACAGTTAGCGAAAATCAAAAGCGTATTTTCTTGCAGAGATACTCAACACGCTGAACAAACTTGCGTTTGCTCACAGATGTGTATTTGCATGCCTACAAAAAAAAACATTTTTTTATTAGCTCACCGCGGACTCCTTGACTCGGAACTGGACGAGAAAAATTCATGAACGACCTGGAAACACAAATTTCACTCGGCAAAATTACAAAAAAATAATCCAAGAATTTTGGTTGACGTCCTAATCACGGCTGATACACGACGCGTTAACGTTTTCACGAGCGATAAATCGTGGTGAGGCTGATGAAAACTGATCCAATTAGCGTAATTAGGGCTTAATCACAGTCGATGCCTGAAATTTATTACCTAAATTAAACTGCCATGAGAGGAAGATAAGTCCGTCCTCGCAACGCACATCAAAGGCACACGCTTTTCTTTTATTTGTTGTAGTTAACTGCGAACACACTTCTGAGGGCGATATCATACGACTCAAGCCGCAATGTTTCCCTCTACTGAGCCTCTTCATCCAGGTGCATTCATGCACGTTCAACAGTGCTGGAGCTAAACACGTCATGCTGAGACCGACTACTCCCAGGTATTTTTATCCACGACTACCTGGACTACAGGAACTGTGTTCATCGTCTTCCTAGACTGCATACAACACTAAGTGTGGGTTCTTTCTTCAGAATTTGAAGTATCGTCAGAATGAGGAGTTAAGTTTCGCCATAGAAAACGGTCTCGCAGTTATTTCGTGCGTTGTTTCTCTTGTTTTTCTATAATTTATTGCTTTATATGTGAGTTTTGGAAGTAAAAGCTACACAGTACCCGCAAGATAGCTTTTTTATTCTACGGTACATCGCCCCTCTGATACACGCTCAATAATCCCCAGATGTTATCATCAGGAAATCTGGATTCCATTTTAAGGGGGTATCCATTCGTCTCGTTGCCGTAGACATAAACTTTTGAACATTTTGACCCAAGGCTTTGAAAATTTTCTACTTCTCCAACTATTAATAATAAAGGATGACAAACCCCTAGCCAATCAATTAATACTCGGAGTATTCAACTGAGTGAGCGATAAGGATATTATTGCAGAAACAAGTTGCTGATCACTGGCAATAACTCGCGCTCCGAGTTCAGTCTTCTGAAAGGAGGTATCGTGTCTGCACGCTTGAATAAATCGACCAATGTTCTTTGCTGTCGATAAAGTTTGAGTTTTCATTTAAGTTAGTCTCTAGTATTGAATTCATCTGTGAAATAATGCACGTGGGAGCACTCCTCGAAGTATAAACTGGCAGTTAGGCTTTGGCAAACTACATTGTGGCCTGAAAGGAAATGAATTGAATTTGCTAGAAAACAATTCTGCAACCTTAGTTCTTTTTCTCTTTCTCCTTCACACAAACGTAAAAATAAGTACTGCACTTGGAGATACTTCTTCTTAATTCCCTTAGATTATTACTTAGAGTCTTCAGAACTTTTATGCTATATAAATCAGTATTAAGAGTCTTAGACAATTATTAGAACTTTAAAATGTTTTATTTTACACTCTGATTCCTCATGATTTAGCATTTACAAAATGAAGCAATATAGAGCACTTGCTATTGCTGCATATTTTATGAGACTGTTCCATCATGATATGTTGTTTTTGTGTGTCATACGAGCCTTTCTAACCAAATCATTTGTCCTCAAATTTAAAGCTTTGAAGCAAACATTTTTATTTAACGACTGAATTCTCCGCTACAAACTGGGCCCGAGTCTTTGAATATTTTCAACTCTGTGTCCCCATTGAGTTCAAACTGAAATCATTTCGTGGGAGGAATCAGAAAATGAACAAGAATACAGGAAACGTTCTCAAATCCATCAGGAGGTAACACAACAACAGTTTCCACTGCGAATCCGTTAGGATGCGATGTTGGATATTATATCGCATCCAGAGAGAGACATTGTGCTGCGAATAAATACTGCTGCAGTTCTCCTGCCGTAAGGTTCCAATGTTTTTTTCCGACCGTTTCCGGGCAAGTCACGGATTTAAAGATAGCCCGAAACAAATTGATCAAACCGAGTCTATTGCCCTGGCTGGCCAAAACCTGATACCAACCACCTGTTAGTCGGAAAAATGCGCACAAAGTCGAGAATTTTTGAAAGCAGGTTTCGGAAAATCCCGCTCTGTTCAGTTACAGCCTGTGTTCAGTCACAGTCTCTGTTCAGTTACAGCATAGTGTAAGAAACTTGGTAGACAAAATCCTGTACATGAAAGTGTTTACGACAGTTTCTAGTTCAGTTTCCTGTTCACATAATCGAATATGTAGATTTTATGCTGCATGACTGTCACATATTAATTAAAGAATTAGACAATATAGGAGTCAAAGATTAATTGATGAAATTTTGAGCACAAGTCTCAATAGATTAATTGAAAAATTTCCTCGATATGAGTCAAACATTTATTGAAGAATTTCAGTATAAATCTCGAAAGATTGAGATTAATTGAGATTAATTGAGATTAATTCTTACAAAAACCTTTTACAATCTAGTACATTTCAGGGCAGAATGCATCGTACGTGTTTGTCCGTAAATCTTCAAGTTCATTATCTCTGTCAGCTTGAGGCACAGTTCTCTCATTAGAGGTCCCATAATTACAAGGTCGAATTCTATTAGCAGTGCAAAAATCCCTCTGAGCTGACATATTTATTTCGCCGGGCCTTAAACGCAATCTTGGCTCAAGACGTCCCGCCAAACCCCCGCCGGCAACACCAATATGCAACATGGTAAGAAAAGCCCTCTTCGTAGAGGCGCAACAAAAATCTATAATTATCATTAGTAGAAATTTTAATACCTTAAGGCCTGCATCCCATTTGCCATCACTCAAATCATGTCAGGAAAGCTGGAATGCTAAAAAAATAGCCTGAATATTTTTGAGCCAGGATGAGAAGCGTGCTGCCTGAGGCGCGTAGAAATTTGCATACGCGATGTAAACAAGACGAGACACGTCAGCTTTGCGTCTCAGAGTCGCCGTCATGGCGACGACGAGGAAGACGATGTCTGCTAGACGAAGTTTTCTCTTCGTTTCAGGTGCTGAATGTGGCGGGAATTCAGTCGTTCAAGATTCACTGCGCAGCAAAAGAACTGCCAAAAAGTTCATTGCTTTGACTACTTCGATATATATAGAATTGGTGGTGCGATTAGCCAGGGGTTGGTCCACCATTTGGTCAGATTCTAAAGCATGCAAAAAATTCATGTCTGTAATTTCAATTCATGCAACTCTTGCGATAATATGTCACTTAAATTTTTTAAATACTCGTGCTCAACCAACTAGTTTCACAGAAAATTATTATTACTAGCAGACAAACCCCGCCAAAAATGGCGGGACAAAACATGTTTAATTCTTAAGATGCCCTTGAATTACCGGTAACTTATGACATGGTTATTTTCAGTATCACTAATACCGACTGCCTTAATTAACTGACCGTCTTGCCATTAGTTTGGGAATACGGACCCGGATTTTTCTATTATTTAAATCCTTAAACGTCTCTGTCGCTCTTTTGCTGCTTCTCTTTGCAATCTTCTTCTCTCTTCCATTGCTGTGGGAGGGCTAAACGGTTCAACTGTTTTTTAGAGAAATTTCAGTTACAATGCTTTCTTTTATGCACGCCAGTGCTGTAGCTGGTGCGCGTATCATAGATACAGTTATTCATATACTGCGATGTTCTGCATGTACTGCAAAGTGTGACACAGATACATAGTTACAAGCGTATTAATATATAGATAAATTTATGTCACTTCATGAATAACGAAAAACAGCAATCAAGATAAGACAAGAGATATAGTCATTATCATTATGGTAGCTAGGATACGATATTTTTACCTATACAACGATGAGCTAATCCTCTATTTCATTCTTAGAAAATATTATCTCCTTAATAGTGAATTTTATCGCTGTCTACGAGACGCACAAAGCAAAATCGTATGCTCTTTCACTAATGGCACTTCAAAATGATGCTTTCGAAGATCGCCGGTAGAATTCATTAAACGCTCCAGGGAACCGAACGTGACTCTATCAGATAGTCTCGTAAATATAGGCAGAAAGTTCGGTGCAAGTCGCTCAAAAATAATCCTCTTTCCCTGCTCAGTGAACTAAAGCTTCATCTGATTTGTTATTGGAATTTTGGAGCCCGTTATTCATTGGCAGTCGGTAGCGCACCCGATTTGATGAAGTAGCATATCAGTGCGTTTCATCTGCAAAATCAGTATTGGAGAAGAACTATTATTATTTAAAAACCACCAAGAAGTAGGCGAATCCACCTAAGCACAATGCCAACCTGGAGACGCCCGCACGCTGGTCAGAACACCACTCAGAACACCCCTCAGATCACCACTCAGAACACCACTCAGAACACCACTCAAAACACCACTCAGAACACCACTCAGAACACCTACCATTCGCTGCTCACTCGAAGGCATGCACCACCACGCGTTAAAACACAGGTCCGGCCAATAAATTTCATGCTGGAACAAATCGGGGTATAAATTAGATGTGCCATGAAAGTGCAACCGGAATATGAAAGTGATGAAAATGCACTGGAAGTTAAACTTACGCGTTAAGATTGCATGAATGTCAAAAAGTTCCGAATTAAAATACGTCGAAGTACCAATCACTAAATTTAACGATGCGCAGAGCAGATTCACTGCTCTCTTGTTAATTAGTGGGCCAAAAAGTTTTTATCTGTTAAAATATGACGAATGTAAATCGATGTCTTTTCACAAAGATGTAAAATACCTAGAGGGTGACATCTCATGTTTATACATGCCTACCAGTAAAAGTAGATTTCACGTTTCTTAAATTGAACTATTTAGATTTAAAAATATTTACAGAACTTGAAGAACAAAAGTTACTGAAACAAAATCAGTTCTTACGTTGGTGACTGAATTTAATATAATTGTGCAAAGCTATAGTTATGTTTTTACTTCAAATTTTCAATGTCGACGCTATTACTTCGTTTGGAAAAATCATATCTTAAACAGTTATTTTTGAAGATGAGAACAAAGAGTTAGACCTTGAAACACAAAAATATTGGCTGACTCTTAGTCGCAGAGAACTAACTGGAGCTTTGACTCAAAATTAAAACATTTAAGGCTTGGAAAGGAATAAAGTTACCATTACCAGTGGAGTATAACAGTAATAAGAAGGCTTAAATGTTCTTGAGCGTTCTAATAGGCTTGAGGATTATTTTGTAAATTTTGGTTCATATTACAACAAGAAGTAGAGGTGGTCCTTGATAGCGTTCGTGGTCGCTCATCTAATCTTTATAAATTATTCTGTAAACACTTTAATGGTCTGTACTTTCTTCCGTTCATTGCTTGTGTCTTGCGGGCAATGGTCTTAAGCGAAAGTGATCAAACCTAAAACCATACTCTCCCACATTATTCTATTATATGTAATAATGTGCATAGAACATTTAGAATACTACGGAATACGGAATACCATATTCAGTAAGCTCTAAATTAGAAACACCTAAAAAAAACACTTCTTTGTGATTTTCAATAAGGAAGAATAATTTCATATTATGCACGTTCTATACGTGTAGAATTTAGAATATTCTGGATATATTATTCTGTATTAACATATTTTATTCTATATCTCGCACCTCCAGACAGTGCGAGCTCCTATAGCTAGAACAGTTCATGCAATTTATTACCACAAGCGTTTCATCAGATAAATGTTTCACTCATTGATTCCTTCACACTGACATTATCAGTTACATGTACTTGCGGGCCCGAGTATGTCATATGACTACTGGGGCATCTCATCAATTGTAAAATCCTACTTTTGGGACTTAAATTGGTACGTAGCAAGCACGATTGATGGGACGATACTGAAGAATAATTCGCTTCAAAAGCGTTGCAAACGTTCTCGAGTCATCAGCTTAGGTCGAGTTATCAAAGTAACGCAGGAACGTGCTGACTAAAACAAATTTGTTGCTAATGAGTGCAGAATATTTCTGGCTACTTAGATGGCTAAACAATCTGCGAGATAGAAGAAATCGAAGAGAAGTATGTTTCAATACAGCGTATTTTCTTTCAGCGCAATTTTAAAACGTAGAGGTAGACACTTTTTGGCTGGCTACCTCTACGTCACTAGAATTATTGAAATTAAACTCGTTACTATGATATCAATAAGATAATATTCATTCTAGGCTCGAAAAAGAATATTAAATAATTCTTCAACTCCAGCGTCCCAAGGCGTCAAAAATGTCAGTAAATCTCACGAGAAATAATACTTTGAGAGGAGTTCGATTCAGATTAGATACAATTAAAATTGAGGATTTTGGTAAAGAATTCGAACCATTGATATGGACTGCTTTCCCTGACACAGTCTCGGGGATAAAGAATACGTACCCGAGAATCTGAACGCGGGATTTTTCGTCTAATTCCTTCAGAGTATGAAAAAATGGTTACACCTAAAGAGGACAGCTCCAATAAATAAACTAGGCGTATCATTACATAGCTTTTATAGAAAAAAGTTACCTTAAATTATAAGTACACGGTCATTGATCTCTCGTTAATATTATTGAGTATTCTTTGTTCGTTTTTTGTCTCTATTTTAAGAACTTTATCTCATTTTAGTCGATATAGATGAACAAGAATATTTTTCCCGTAATAGCGACATTATAGGTTTGGCTTCGTACACTTACAGTTTTAAATGTCCTATAAAATATTTAGTATAATTAGGCTTCTCAATGAAGTAATATCGGTATGCTTTTGCGCAAAATAATTTTCCAAACATTCAGTTTAGGATTACATTTTAAAATTTCCCGTCCTTTCAGTGCATGGGTGTAGCGCAAGAAAAACCGAAGAGTAACTTTGGTATCCCTGAATTCAGTACGTCCTGAAATCTTACCTCACCATTCCAATAACTAACAGCTAAGGAATCTAAACATACCTCTTAAATAAGTATAACCTATCCCTCATTCCTTCAGTGGTTGAAAACCCGAATGCCTGTAAACTGTAATAATTTTCACCATAAAATGTATGCTTTACATTAAAACTTTGCATATAGCCTTATTGCAAGTACTTTTAATTTCATAAATCTGGCTCCCCCAATTTGGAAAAACAACCTGTTGACATGAAATGCATGGGCTAGCTTCCAAAGCTCCAATAATGTCGAAGAAGAAGAAGACAAATCAAAATTTATCACTTCCAAAAATCTACTACTCTTGGAAAAAGATTGCATTGCTTATTGCTATCCCTCAAAAACTACGCACGCAAGTGTTGGACAATATTTAGGAAGCAATATTTAACATCTTTCTTGAATGTTACAGTTGAAGCCAAGTTGTGCCATGTTGTAAGGTGTGTGTCATTCAGAAATAGAAGAGTTATAATTGCAGTCATGTGACACACCTCTAAATTTTAATGTTCCAACATTATCTATTCGTATAATGACCGTACATAATGCTCTTATATGAAATGTTTTACTCTGAGATCCCTTTGATAAATTCAGTTAAGATATTTTGTGAAAAGTGATAACCTATACGAACACTCGGTCCCTGTCAGCTGCACGAGTCTGCGTCAAAGGTGCGTGTATAATCATATTAATACTAGTTAATAAAAAGGCGAGTAAATATGAAGCACGTGAAACTATTATTAGGAGTATAGAATAAAATTAGTAATGTCAGAGCAAGTGTACTTTTTTGTTTATACATTCGGCATTAAAATGAGTAAAGAACCTTCATTAACTCCAACATGTTTTACCGTTGGGTTTTAAATGCCTTTTAACTACTGTTGTGGTGTGGTACTTGTGGTTTAAACTTCCTTTTCCAGAGGAAGTACTCCGCAGTCACGTGAAAAGCCTCACCTGAGCCAGGGCTCGAACCCTGGTCCTCTTGGCTGTGAGGCCACCACACTACCCACTACACCATGGAGCCCAAAGAACTTGGGTTGTAACTGAAGTTAGGGTTGAGACCTATAATGTCTTAGGACGATAAATGCCCAAGTTAACTGTTAACTGTCAGTTAGAGATCAAGTTTACCTGGTTCAAATTTGTTCAAATTTAAAGTGTTGTAGTACCCTGATTATTGGAAGGGCTATTTTAGGCCAACTGTGCAGAGCATCAGCCTTCATTGTGGTGCCATTGTCTGATTCTTTTTCTGAGCGGCTAAAATCTTTTTTCAAAAGGCTTGTAAGAAAAAAGTGAGAAATTAGTTGTATTATATAACCTGGCTCCGTTCCTGTGCTTACTCCCGGTTACGTTTTGGTTAGGTTAGTGTCAGGTTAGACTAGGTTTGTTTCGTCATTTGACACAAAGTAACCTAATAATACAGGTAATCCCAGCATTTGAAAGTGTAGCAGAGATTTCCGTAAAGTTTGCGACATTACTTTGTATTAGTATGGGAACGGTTTAAATATCTTTAAATGTTAATTTTTCCACGATTCGAAAAAATTACTAAATCTTATCCAGTAATTCCGAAATGCAAGCTGCGTTAATATTAACTTTACTTCAGCTAGCTGGACAGAGCGGACTGTTCATCGCACCGCCGTTATTTTGGTGTCATTGGATAGGATTTTTTCTGAATGGCGGAGCCCTATTTTCAAGGTATTTATGATGACATAAAATGATAAAAAATTACTTAATATTGTACAAGCGGTCTCCCGCTTCTGTGATGCCTCCCGGTTACGTTATGGTCACGTTAGGTTAGGGCTAAGTTAGGGCTAAGTTAGGGCTAAGTTA